>CALSCR010003490.1:39108-61159 GCA_943704495.1 Pigoraptor chileana | reverse complement strand
ATAAGTGTGTGTATGTGTGTATTGTGTATATATATATGCAGATATATGTGTGTGTGTGTTCCAAGTCAGTCCTTGGCTTGCCCATGCACTCAAAGTTGGTGCTGTGTGTGTGTGAGTATAGAGAGAGAGAAGGTTATTTGTGTGTAGCGCGCGCTTAATAAGGCTTCAAATTTTCGAAAAGCACGCCTACGGACTCCAACAGTGAGTGAGAGAGTAAAGACGACCACGTCACTGTCGCAATATGACCGCACACGGAGCACACATGCACACGCACACACACACACACACACACACACACACACAACACATGCAGACATGGAGACATGCACACGCACAACAACACTCACATCGCTGGCAATGCTCGTGCCAGTGGTCGCAATTGTGTTGGCAAAAGTAGTGATGTTGGCCAGAACGCCCGTGACTTGCGTCTGCAATTGTGGGGCAGAATCATGCACATCAATACATAAGGCATCAAATGGATGTTCTGCACAAAAATAAGTGCTTTACAAACATGCTCAAAACAATAAAGACAATACGGTGGTGCTAGTAGTAGTATTAGTACAGTACTAGTGAAGATGAGCGTGGCGAGATGAATAAACACAACCACAACGACAACCACAACCACAACCACATCCAAATAGATCACCCACCGCAAGCGTGGCGTTGACGGACGACAGGTAGGTGACTTGTGCAGGAAGCGACGCACGTGCCGTTTCCACACCCGCGACATCAGCGCGCAGTGTGGTCAGTGTATTGTTCAGCGCTGTGAGGGCGGCCTGCAACCCGGCGTCGCTCGTCGCAGCATATGCCGTCGTGATGTTCTGCGCCAGGGACGCAAGATTCACAGACACAATTGGGGTCACTGCGGCCGTTTGGAGGGAGGCAAAATCGATTCCGTTGAGGTTGCTATTGGCAATGTAGTTGTTGACAGCATTTGAAAACGACGAAGTTGTGACAGTGACGGCGTCCACGGTGAAGTTGAGCGCTTTTTGAACGTCGATTGTGGCCTTGTAGTTGAGCTTGTCGGTGAGATTGAATTTGCGATCCAGTTGGAGCAGGGACCACGGTGCCTGCAGTTGTTCATCGCCGTGGGTGATTTGCGAGTGTGTGAGGGTGTGAGTGTTGATTACGTGTGTGTGTGCATGAGTGTGTGTGTTTATGGGTATGTGTGCACGTGGATGTGGTATATGTGATATATATATATGTGTGTGTGTGTGTGTGTTAAGGAAAGGCGTGAAAACAAACCCACCAAATCGTTAGCACATCCAGTCAAGAGATCACCCAGGCGGATGGGGAGATTGGGGTCGTTGTGGACCAGACGGCCAAGGAAATATCCATCGAAGTTGGTTGTGTTGTCAATGACCGACCTGCAACGTGCACACAACGCGACGCATGTGTGCAAAATGGCGGCGGGGTGTTTAGCAATCTAGAACCACAAACGGCGAGCTGGGACCATGAAGAAGCAAACAACTGCAAACAAACGCCAACACTAATAGATAATAATGAAATAATTTATAGTAAAAAACACGAACTAAACCAATCAAAATAATAATAATATAAATCCAATCAAACAACACCCACGGGTAGAACTCGGGCAGGTTGATGACATCGCACGTCTTTGTCGTTGTCATGGAGAGGAGAAAGAAGAGGGCGCACAGCCACCACACAAACAGTGAGATGAAGAAGGCAAAGGCCGTTGACGCAATCATGATGTTTCCCGCGTGGTTCGATGTGGGCGAGCGTTCCCCTGGCAACCGCGCCACCTTGTAGCTGCACGAGCCCATGACAAAGCCGAGGAAGGACAGGAACCAGGCGAGCGCCGCAACGCCAACAATCGCATAGCCTCCCCACGACCTGAAGTAGCAAGACGAATGCGCACATTGGTGTGTGTGTTTGTGTGTGTGTGTGTGTCAGCGTGAGTGCGCATTTCAAGCCTCACACACACACACACACACTCTGTCTTTCCCTTGTTCTCTCTCTTCTTGTTGTGCCATGGGCACAGCCCATGGATCCTACATCTTTCGCTCTTTCTAAACCTATGCAGTCTGCACATAACTACCGGATGAAAGCACGAAATGAAAAGGAACTCATTTTCAAAAGCAGGATTTCCGCAAACACATCCACACACACACACCTGTAATTGTCGTACGTTTCGGCAGTGCTGCCAGATCCGAGCGCTTTCTTCAGGTCCTTCGACTTGCTCGTCGCATTGAAGTTCTTGTTCACAAAATCGTTCACAAAATCGCGCGTCTTATTTGCAACGTCATCCATCGAGTCCTTAAACTTGGCAATCTCTGCAAGTGCCTTGACACGCACGCTCGCAATCGACCCATTCACCGTCGTCCCCACGTCCATGTACTTATTCTTCGCTGCCTGCACATCCGCCGCTATCGACACAGACTTCACCGCATTGTATTGCGAAGAGAGATCAGGTGGTGAGTTAAACACCGGAGTCACTGTCATTTCAGATCCGGCGGGGATCAATGCCTGGCACGCGGCGTTGCACTGCCCATTCGATCGCACGGCATCTGCGTTCGTCTTGAGCGTGTTCAGGTCCGTCGTAACAGCTCCCTGAACAAGCGGTTTGATCGTCTGAAGCGTCGTGTTGATGGCGGGAATGGTTGCTTTCACACCCTCGATTTTTGAGGATATGTCGTCGAGTGTCGCAAAGATTGGAAGGGCGGATGCGTTGAGAGCACTGTATATCTGCGGCACAGTGTCACTACCAACTGTGGCGACAAAGCCCTCAAACCATGTAATGAGACGATTGATCTGCGCAATGGCGAGGTTTTCCACCTGCGTGTGATTGTTGATTGCGTGCGTTATTTCCCGCGAATAAACAAAATCCATCAGTCGAGACAAAACAAATACATACAGACAGCGTCGAGGAGATGAGACCAACAATACACAGACGCAATACGGACGGCATTGAGGAGCTCGAATTGAAAGTGGAAAGATGCGTTGGGGCATGGCATATAAAGATGCCCAAATCACAGTACGATTACTGCAGTGCAATAACCCTGCACGACATGCACATTGGGTGTGTTCATGGTCCACATCATGAGTAGGATGCCAGCACGAGCGCCTCACCTGAGAAAAAGTATTCCTGACATACTTGTCGACGTTGAAGAACGTGTCGCTGCCCACGACAATAATGTTGTCGCGCGTCGTTCCAATGTCCGCATTGCCCACAAACGCAATCACGATCCCCGCGAGGAGAAAGGTCAGCGACACGGCGAGCAGCACCGAGAGCCACTTGCGTTCCTTGCCGCTTTCTTTCTCATGCACCATCTTGCCACCGCACAGCTTGCACAGGCGCAGACAGCCGAAGATTAGGCCGACCAGCCACATAATTATTCCCATCGCAATGCCAAATCCAAACGCAACCATAACGGGCTGCATTTGCACAATCGGCGGCAAATAGAATGGAAGCAGTGCGTGATGAGCCACGCAAGAGCTTATGGAGAGTATAAATCGGGGCAGGGTGATTAAATAACAAAGCCCACCCAACCGCTTTCAATAGCGAGAGATGCATATTATTACCCACCGTGCCGTAGGAAATAATTTCGCTTTTAATCTCGTTGAATTGGAGCCCGCCGTGCTTCTGGCTGTAGATAAGCGTGTTGATCATCTTGATGGGGAAAGGCTTCTTCTGCACAGTATTCTTCAGTGAGTCTGTAAACGTGATCATCCCTTTCTTGTGCCCTTTATCGTAGGGATCTTTCGCGTAAGAGTATGTTTCGGGCTCTGATGTGCTACCGACAAATTGCAGGGTCTCGGTTCCAGACGCACAGCATGCACACAAGGCCAACGCCAACGCCGCCGCGGCGATGAAGAGAGAGAGCCGAGACATTGTGGAGGCAGAGCGTGTTGTCATCATCGCTCGCGAGTTGAAATAGCCCTAATCACCAGCTGCTGCTTGGGGGGACCCGAGGGACAAATTCAACACGGGGGAAATTTCGTTGTGTTTTTGAATTCTAAGCGCACAAGAAATATTCGACGCGACCGAGTGTGATTTAAAGACGAATGAAGTGTGAATTCCAAGACTGGATGTCCTATATATCACGATCGCTCAACAAACAGTCCCAACTCAATGCACAAGCGAAACTCCACCGACCGGCACGCACACCACAAAAGCACCTGCGAACATGACGGCCGACGGCGAGCATGTCTCAGTGTCCTATTGTGCTACATGCCACTCTACTGAACGCATGGAGCAGTCGTGCAGTGTGAGCATTGTTGCGCCCGACTATCACGGTCGTATCGGCTGATGCCGGACAACTGAAAAGCATATCAGTTGCGGTTGTGTGGCGAGAAATCAGCCACGGAGGGGTGGGGGGTGGCTACACCCGGCAATTTACACTCACATTTCTCAGTTTAAGGCACAAAATCCACGCATGCGTCCAGTTTAAATCGGCGCCCGAGTGTTAATCTGGATCAGCACTTGTATTTTTCATACTTTTTGGGGCTCTGTTTCAGTCTAATTGCACGGCCCGGCGAGCCCTCCCATCCGCCCATTCCCAAAAAAGGATCGCAATTGAGTCCCAAAAAGGAAGGCGCGATTGACAAATATGAAGTGCTTAATGCAGGATTCCAGTCTGTATTAAACTGGTTTCATATTGTGTTATTGTAATCAAATGGAAACTGGTTTAGGCACAGATAAGTAGATTTGGCACGTGTTTCGAAAGTCAGTGAGTTTCACTGAGAGATCGATCGGCAAAGTAACAAAGGCGCTTTTCATCGAAAGTAGTATTATCAATTATTGTGCACTCGTATGCGTAATGAACGCTTACTCTCCAGAAAATGACAGACCTTTTCCGCATAATTGCGGGATCATACGACAAAGTGCTGTACGGATTCACGTGCAAGGCGACGGAGAAGAAGGACGGCCTGGTGAGTGCGCGAAGCCAGTTCATGATTTGTTTGGGATCCATTCCATTGTGAAAGCTGCCCTCTTATCTTAGTCTTACATGCGTGTGATGTGCACGTGCAGTTTGTCGGTATTGTGCCCAAGTTTGTGTATCCGCCGCACTCGAGCTGCATCAAAGCGGTCGCCGCGAGTGGCCGATTTCTTGCGACAGGAGGCTCCGACGAGACCATCCGGTGCGTGTTTGGGTGTTATTGCGCACTGTTTCGCATCAAATTTGTGTCATTTGTTCACTGCATTTCAAATGTGGGCACATCTGGCGAGTGTTGGAATGTGGAGCTCACGATACGGCTTCATCTTTTCTGTCGGCGATATGTTTGCAGTCTATACGATCTTGACAGGAACTCTGAGCTCGGGTTTCTTCTTCAACACCAAGGTGAGGGACCAATGTCGGCTCCAAGATGCTGTGTGATGGCACTATACTTATTTTCGAATGTATCTGTGGGCTGATGACGCGCTGACGTCACTCGTACTTCTGTATGAAATGCGCGGCTGTGCGCATTCTCAATACAGCACGCCTTGATGTGCATGACGCGTAAGACATTGACTGGACTCCAGATCTTTGTGCCGAAAGCGACCGCATCACACTCATACGCACACGCGCGCTCTCTCACTCTCTCCCTCTTGTCGAGTCCATAGGCACAGTGCCTAAGACACTGACCTGCATCCTACATCTCTTTCTGCCCTCTCTTTTGTTGGGGTGGAGTCGATGGGCTTATGTCTGAGGCATTTTACTGAAGACCCTCTCTCTGCCTCTCTCTCTTTCGTGTGGAGTCGCTTGGCATCGCCTCTTATTCACTGATTTGAATCCTGCATCTCTCTCCTCAACAGGCTCGATAACAAGCCTTCAATTTCACGGCACATCGCACATGCTGAGTGGCAGTGAGGATGGCACGCTTGTGATCTGGCGCACGAAGGACTGGGAAAATCTGGGCGTGCTTAGGGGGCACTCGTAAGTATCGATTGTTTGAAGTCGATCGCGGCTGTTGGTGGTTCGCTCGATGCGGATGTGGGGGCGAAACTCTTTTATTTTATTATTTTGGTGTGTGTGTATGTGTTTGTGTGTGTGTTGCGGTGGCCGCGCAGTATATCTCTCTATGTGTTTATTGGCCGCCCACTAGCGTGCATGCATACACAAACATACTCACCCAGGCACATCTTCAACACACAGGGCTGCGGTCAACTCGCTATCAATACATCCAACGGGACGGCTTGCGCTGTCGGTGTCACGTGACAAGACGATGCGCACATGGAATCTCGTGAGGGGTCGTTCGGCTTACATTACGCGCCTGAAGAGTGGTGGGTTACTTTTTGAAAATTTCCTCGTTTTTTATTCGGTTTTGCTACATGTATGTGTGTACATTGGTTGCGTGTGATGTCTATTTGCGTTGGTTGGAACTGTTGGTGTTTATGGAACTCTCATACCCCACTTTGAAACGCATCACGTGATATCTTGATTAAATGCGTCCTAACGTGCGTCATTTATCTCCCATGGTAACGATCAACAACAGAGGCTGAAATTGTTCAGTGGTCCCCCGATGGTCGCCGGTACTTGCTCGTGCAGGACAGGCGCCTCTCCATATACCGTGTTGAGGTTCGTGTGTGTGTGTGTGTGTGTGTGTGTGTGTGTGTGTGTGTGTGTGTGTGTGTGTGAAATCAACGTCTGCACTTGTGCCATACTGCATATGAGTAGTTCCAGTATTCTACGCTATGTTTGCAACTGGACGGCAGGCGAGTGTATGTGATTCAAACAAAGACCCTTTCGCGTCATTTGCAATGAGCAGGACAGCGAAGTGATTGCGGAGTTTGAGTCTCCCAAGCGCATTCTGGCGGCAACATTTGTCCACGTGAGTATGTGTGTGTGTGTGTGTGTGTGTTGTGTATTTGTTGACATGTGTGCCGTTGTTCACTTCCATCGCACACAATGATTGATTCATACTCGTCCTTTGTGCGTATGCTTGCCGATGAAAGGAATGCCAATACCAACAAGATGTTGTTGCTTCTGTTTCCGCATGCCTGTGTTATGTCGTCTGTTGTGCACGCAGAACGACAGGGTTGCATTTGGCGGAGAAGGACACGACATTGTGGTGCATGAGATTGAGTCTCGAAAGAGAACAACCATCATCAACGGACACACAAATAGGTTTGTGTCGATTGTTTATTTGTTGTGTGCTTCGCTGATTGTGGAAGACTGCCGCGTGTATCTGGTGCATGTACAAGAAGGACACTTTACCCTGCGTTATTTAGCCACACAAACACTCACATGCACTATACGCATACGGACACGCACATACACACATACACTCACACACACACACACACACACATACACACATATACACACATATACACACATATACACACACACACACACACACACACACACACACCATCAATTCGCAGGGTGCGCTGCCTACACACTGTTCCCAATCCTCTTGCCTCGGGCGCTCTTTGGCTTGTGTCGGCTTCATCGGACGGCCACATCCGGATGTGGAATATCGAGGGCCAGGTGCGTGTGCGTTTGGTGTGCGTGTGCGTATTTGCACTACCTTACTGCAGATTGCTCAATTTGCTGCGCTATGTATGTACGAACTTGCGATGGGTTGGACAAATGTGACAATTGCATGCCGGGAATGTTCAAGTGTGGTCGAGCACACCCTCATATATTGTTTGATATATTATCAAATGCATGCACGCACGCAACACACAAACACGCACACACACACACACACACACATACACACATGCGCACGCACCAACAAAACAAATCAAAATTAATGCAATCGCAGCAACTGAAGGCTGAACAAACGGCAGAGGATTCGATTGCAGACGAAAATACGCGTGGGCGTCTCACGTGCCTCGTCGCTGTCCCAATGACCGCTGATGAGGACAGTGACGCCACAAAGTCGTCGCTGGCGGATGCGATTGGCTCTGAGGTTGTCGATAAGAAAACAAAGGCCGTGCGAGCGCGTGAAGAAGAAGAAGATAGTGAAAATGACAGCGTCGACGGAGACGATGCGGAGGAGGAGGATGCATCTGAGGACCTCGCACCCGCCCGTGGTGCCAAGGGAGGGCAGAAGAAGTCTGCGAAGAAGGTGAAGAGCGTCGATGCTGCTGCGGTGACGAAGCCGCCTGTGAAAGCAAGTGCAAATGGCGGGAAAACTGTGGGCAAGAAGGTCGCGGCTGCACACGGTGTCAAGGCACAAGAGGGAGGTCGTGGGAAGCGCAAGGCGGGCGATGCGAGCGATGCAGAGGAAGACGCGCGTCCCGCAAAGAAGGCAAAGGCAGTGCCGATTGTGAAGACGCAATCGCAACCACCAAAGCAATCGCAGCCGCAAAAACAAAAACAATCGCAACCTCAAACACAAACGCAACCGCAAAAACAACAGCAGCAAGCGAAGGCAAAGTCTCCCGTGATGCAACACAAGGCGGCGAGCGGTGCCTCTGCGCGTAAAAATGGAGGCGGTTCTGTTGGGAAGTTCACTGTTGTGAAGAAGAAATGAATTCCTGACGTCTCTCTGTGCGTCTGCGCTATGTATCCTTGTGTGATCTCTTACTGAGTGTGAGTGAGTTGTGCATGCGTGCTTGTTTGACTCCGATTGCAGAAATGTGCATGAGAGATGTAAGATTCAAGTCAGTGACTTAGGCGCTGTGCCCACGGACTCCACAAGCATGTGTACGTGCGAGAGAGAGATAAATAGATAGAGAGAGATAGATGGATAGAGAGAGATGTAGGATTCAAGTCAGTGTCTTGGGCGCTGTGCGTATGGACTCCGCAATAGATAGAGAGAGTTAGACAGAGAGAGAGACACGAGTGTCAACATTTCACTTTTAATGTGCAGACCACGGCCAGTTCAACATGGACGGCAACGAAAGCAGTCTCACGCGCACAGCAGCCGTCACACTCCACCCACACCTAAATCACGTGACGTGCGGCATTTGAGTTTTGATAGCATTTTCCACGCCGTCCACACCATCCAAGCCCATCCACGCAAAGCAGAATCAGCGTCGGATATTCTGTGTGCCGCAAACCAACCCATTGGGGTTTGTCTCCGTCTTGTACAACAACGCAGCACGATCGGTTCGTTCGATAGAGGTCAACAATCAGTTTCACTCTTTGCCACTTATTCTTGTCGCTTTGCATGCACGCAAGAGCGATTCCCTCTGCGTTCGTCTCTGCTTCCTCCGCTACGACAGCCGCCCGCATTGACTGCGCACAAATCGGACGGCTGCATCGGCAGCGTTGAATTCGTAATACGAACTGAGGTTCAGCATGACAAAAGCCGCAAGCACAAGCAGCATCCCGACATAGTACATCCACGTGACCGTCACGTGACCCAGAAGCACATCGGCGCCGAGTGACAGCGGAATTGTCAGCGAGAGACCCAGCGTGGCCGCTATCGGCGACGTCAGCAGCGACGACAACAGCCACAAGTAGTCGGATGCTACCGTCCCCAAAAGGGCATTGAGTGTGAGAAAGCCCCACAGGCGTGCGCTGGGAAAAACAAAGATCTCGAAACCGCTCGCGTTCAATATGAGGAATCCGGGCCACAGCACGAGGACATTGAAAAGACCGACGAAGCCTGTGGTGGTTGTATGTTTGTGTAAGTTGTGTGTGTATGTGTGCAAGTGAGTGTTGAGTGAATATCGGGTGTTGACATCCATCCACAGCGGATGAATGACAAGCAACTGGATTTTGAATTTGATGGCCAAGTTGATGTAGCCGCACAATGGCAATTAGGAGATGCACACTCCAGTGTCTATACACCTTATTCAAACAAATGGCGAGAGAGAGAAAACAACATATTGCTGGTATATTGTCACCCACAACGCACAACAATTACACCTACTTGAGTGAGCCCACAAGCACTGTTCACTCACCAAAGAAGAGCGGAAGATCAACAGCGTCCTCGTCGCCAATTCGACGCTTTAGAAACACGAGGTAACATCCGTACAAAAATGCGCCCAAAAGGGCAATAAGATCACCCAAAATCGTGTCTGGATGCTTTGTGTCGCCGCTGTCCTGCTTCGCCTTCACTTGGTCAGAGTACGCCACAAGCGCAACTCCTGCGATGCTGATGAGTTAAAACATATGAATGGATGAACGGTGAGAGAATGGGTGGGGATTGGAAGAGGGAGTGGGAGTGAGAGTGGGAGTGGGAGAGGGAGTGGGAGAGGGAGTGGGAATGAGTCAGAGGTGCATACATCACTCGTTTTTCCAATTGCATATACATTGTATGGCAGAACACAAATTAGGAGAAAACAACGCGCTCGGATTGCTGTTGTTTACTAATTGATGGCGCTTTCGTTGGCGGGGGGGTGTGAGACTGTGTGTGAGTGTGTGTGTGTGTGTTGTGTGTGTGTGTGTTTGTGTTGTGTGTGAGTGTGTGTGTGTGTGTGAGTGTGAGAGTGTGTGTGTGAGTGCGTGCATGCGTATGTATGTTGTGCGTGTGTGTGTGTGTGTGTGTGTGCATATGCGCGTTTGCGTGTATGAGGGACATTGACCAGAACTTACCTCATTGCGATTGCCACAATCTGAGACGATAGAATGTGATTTGGTTGGGCTCTTTTTATGAACGCTGTTTCGAGTGCGAGAGTGAAGAAACCTGCCGAGGGTGCGCGCAGAGAACACACACAGAGACGCAGATGGGGGATCCAAGTCAGCGTCCCCATGGGCTCCACAAAACTACACTCAAAGATTGTAGGATTCAAATCAGTGTCTTTGGCGCTGTGCCCATGGGCTCCACAAACTACTCCAAGAAAAAGAAAGAACCGTAGGCAGGATAGTCATGTGATACATAATGCAATAAAATCCCTTGAGAGTATATAGCAAAACAATCGAAGACATACCCGAAGTGGAGCTAATGATGGTACTCGAAGCGACAGAGGTCATCGAGAGTGCAACATCAAACGCATAATTTGCAGCAAACCAAAGCACACAGAAAACGAGGGACACGCGCATCGTCTGCGGTGCAAAAGCACGTGGGATGCAAGATCGGGTCAGTGTCTCAGGGGCTATTACACGTGGACTCCACGTGCAGGGGAGAGTGCATGTGTGCGTGAGAGTCACAATAGGACGTACCAGTGTGCGTGAGAGTGACAATAGGGCGTGTTAGTGTGGCGTGAGTAGCCGCTGACTACTTATTCCACAAACGATTGCACACGCGGCTGTATGACAAAAAGGTGATGAGACGGGCCCTTTCATACTAATGTCCCAGCCATCTCTATTACATCCCTCTGCCCCTCACACACACACACACACACACACACGCACGGACAGACAGTGAGCAGGTGTGCACGCACGACACGCACCTCCCCCACAGAGAGCTTTTCGTGAATGACACCCGACGCGCTTTCATTCACTGATTCGCCCGCAATGAGAGCGGCGTGGTCGTCACCGTCGTCCGTTGCGATCGATTGGTCACGTGCATCGGCACGTATAATGCGGGATGGGGCGAGTGGACGATAGCCACCCGTGGACTGCTCATACGGCAGCAGCATCCGCCATTGTGTGTGTGTGCATGCGTGTGTGTGTTGTGTGTGTGAGTGTGTGTTGTGTGTGTGTGTGTGTATGTGTTTGTGTATGTGTGGTTGTGTGTGTATATGTGTTTGTGTATGTGTGGTTGTGTGTGTAATTTTTGTGCGTGTGTGTGTGTATGTATGTGTGCATGAATGTGATTGGGATGTACGTTAAGCGTCATTGCTGGTCCATGGCGTCCCAGCCAAGACGAGATCCACATAAAATAACACAGCTTCATACAAGACAACACTGATGTCACAATCGATTAGTTCTTGAGTCGTAGGATTCAAATCAGTGTCTAAGGCCGACTGGGCCCACAGAGGCTTTTTTGAGAGAGAAACAATAACTCCATCCACAACACTCACTCTGCGCCTACAAGACTCGAATCCATCAAGAACAGCACTGCAAACAAAAAGGAAAAAGTAATCGGTTAATGAGAAAGTAATAAGTAGAGCAGGGCAGAAGCTGTGAGACGCGAGCTGAGATATCGACTGTGACAGATGCACATGGGCTAAGCGCACACCCTGTGTTTCTCTCTCTCTCTCTCTCTCTCTCCATTTGTTGTGAAGTCCATCGTCTAACGCGCAAGACGGACTCAAATCTTACACATATCTCTCACATGGTGTGTGAGGCTGTTTTCATGTGCGAGTAGCGAGTGTATGTGTGTTTGTTGGTGTGTGAGTGCGTGCGTATGTGGGTGTGAGATGGGCAATAGTAAAATGCTTCACAGCGGCGTATGTGACTTGCCTCCTGCAGATAGTGATTCGGCTGAACCTACCATTTCAGTGCATCTCGACTGTTTTTTCGAAGCGCAACAACGATAAAGTATGTCATAAACGATGCGGTGTTGTAAAATGTCACAAAAAAGGGCTTCTCGAAGTCGTCGTTATACATATACTGCATAAAAGTACAAAATGTTAGGTAAGGGTCCATAGGCAGAATTAGTGCCTATACACTTGCCTTAATCCCATCCACAACTTTTGTCTCCATGACTTCCCCGAAACACAACAACATTCTGCAAACAGTAAAACATCAGTAAAACTAAACACGCACATGCCTTATGCATGAAATCGAACCCGATATGAATGATTGAACAATGTAATCAGGTGATTTGTAATCGTCAGAGGGAGTGCTCACCTGCTGAAGCTCCGATGAGCCCACCCACATCACAACAACTACAATAATCAAAACAACGCCCACGGCATACTTCTGTCGCGAAACTTTGTTGGACTCGTCCAGCGCAATGTTGGCATTTCTTGTATCAACATGCGACACAGGATGCACGGCATCCACATTTCCAAAGGCCTGAAAATTGTCGGCGGCGGAAGAGACCGTCATCTCAATGAGACCTCCGTCGCCGTTTCTATCGGTCCCTCTGCGCGACATGACAGTAGCTGATATAGGAATGATGGTCTCTTTTAAATGGAACAACGGCTACTAATCAGTAGTGGTAATATTGTAAATCCTCACTCTGTCTGTCTGTCTGAGTGCAGAAGATGTCCACAGCCGTCACTCATAATCAGTGACCAGACTCTCAGAGATCAAGAACTGACGTAACAGCACGTGACCTTGCAATTTGGCTGAATTTGCGGACTGCGGAGGAATAATAATAGCAGACCGTCTGTTCTTCGAAACCTTCCCTATGAATGGACTTCCAGGGAGCATAAAACGGCGGGAAATGACATAAGTTCATTCAATCACCACACGCCAGGCCACTGTGCATGGCATGGATCCCACAATACAGTTGACAGGCACGCCGGCACAAACCGGGCCGCCGTCAGTCAACGTGCAAATAGTCCCATTCAGTGTCTTGTCGAAGCGCCTGCACAAAGCGCACGCGCCTCGATCGCCCGCGCCATTTGCACGCACGCGTTGTCAGCGGCAACCACCTTGGCCTCACAGTTGCCCCCAACGGGCTTGGCGCTCCATGCATCCCACTGATCCCGGAACCGGAAGAGAGCGCCGGAAGCAACACCACCGTTGCCTGTCCCCGCAAGACCAACAACAATCGAGGTTGTGTGCGGATAATGACATGCTCGCTTTTCCTCGCGAAAGATGTGGGCATCCACGTACACAGCAGGCCATGCACGTGCCAAGACCCCGCTGTTCTGCAGCGCGGTGAGTAGGCTCGCCGTCTTCCCACGCAGCCATCCCTCGCATGCCGCCGACTCAGACGCCTCCAAGTGCTGCACTTGTACAAGCGCAAACTCAGAGTGGCCGCAATAGAACGCGGCAGAAGCGGACTCTGCCAGCCCTGCGTCATCGCCAGACGCGCTCAGAGTGTCCATGGCACGTGATACCTCCGTCATGATCACTGCAAATGACGATTTTGTTACATTTCGGCTGCTGTTTTTCACGGGAAAGGTTGGCGTTGCGATCGGCATTGGGTCTTCGCGTGGCTGGAATGCGCCCAAGGGACCGACAGACATCGGGCGCGGCCAGTCCCACGTGTGCACAAAGGAGAAAAAGTGGCGTACAAACTGCAACCACTTTTCCTTGTCTGGATAATGAAAGATAAATGAAGAAGTGGTTTGGTAAGTATCGGGGGCTGCAAAAGCTTCAGTCACTGTCATTTGGAGGTCGTTCACAGAGTGTAACAAATTGAGTCAGCTGCACAAGTGAGGCGACAAAAAGGGAGTGGATGAAAAGTACTCCGTGTGATTAACTGTTGTGTTACGTGAATGTTGCATGCCACCCTCTTTCTCTGAAACCTCCTAAACAACATACAATTGTTCAGAGTTTTGCAGCAGCTGCTGCTCACACTTACCCCACACTGACACACACTGACACACACACACACACACACACGCACTTATCCACACTCACCCGACACAACCGAAGCCACCGCCTCCGCCGCATTTACAGAGCAGAACTTGGCCACAAGCACCGCAAGAGAGAACCCGCCGAGAAATCCAAACGCACTCGACCCAATACCGCGCGCCACGGCCCACTGCTTGACAAGCACAAGCAGCTTACGGAAGGCGTCGTGGGTTCCGTCTGCACCGCGAGACGCTTCGAGCAGTGCGCGCCCGTTGAGCCAGGCAGCGGCGGCGCTCTGACTCTCGTCGTCCATTGCTCGCATGTCCTTCTGTGAAATCTTTGCAATGGACAGATGGTCGTTTACAGGCGTTGGGCGGGCGCATCGGGCATACTGGACGTCTGCGCACGTGCCAGTCTGCCACGTGACGGTGAGGACGGGCACAAGGGCGTCGCGGACGATGCGAGCAGATGCGATGCCGCGCACTGTGGGTATGTGTGCGTGTATGTGTGTGTGGGTTGGTGTTGGTGATGAACAATAGATGAATATTTAGTCCGAGTTGCAAAGATGTCCCCATGGACCTAACATGTGTGGGCCGGTAAGAATGAGTACACATCTGTGTGTTGAGTGTACGCCATGCATGTGCCGGTAGGGAAGAAAGAGCTTGAAACAATCCTCTTACAAGCACACATTGCACATTTGACACTGCAGCCACCATCCCACCCCAACGACTCACCCTTTGACAGCTCTACATTGAGAGCCGAGAAAAATGCCTCTCGGGGAATTTCGTTGGGCCCGAAACACACCAAGTCAATATCGCTTCCGCGTGTCTGGACACCAAGTTGAACAGATCCGACGGCAAGCACTCCCTCAAAGAGCTTTTTCGCTGCGGGACACATGCTCATAACAACAGCACGAGCCGCATCGCCAATGATAGACACGACGGCGTCCGCACTCGACTCGCTCTGTCCAATCAGTGGAGCTGTCTGGACAACATCGGCATCGTCGACAGCGCCCGAAATGGTACTCGAAGGGATGTCACTTCCGAAGACGGCGCCCCATGGCACAGGTTTGCCGGAAAAGGGAACAACAGCACGCACTTCAAAAGGCGATTGGCCCGCACGGCTGATGAGCGACACCGCGTTCACTTCAAAGGTGATTGGACGCCACGCCGCCTGCCATCCGCCAATGCACTTCTGCGCCTCCTGCACCGTCTTGAACTGCCCCACAGAGAGATGCGGCGTGAAGCCGTTTGGTCCAATCGACGACAATTCGTTGCACTCGGGATATTCCGCCTGAAGCCGGCCTTGCAGGTCAAGGAGTGGACTGCGCGGGCGGTCGCCGTCGGCGGGAAGGGGCTTCAAATACCTTGCCTTTGGTTTTAGGTACACTGTGCAGCTGCGAGAATGCGAAAAGTACCCAAACTCATCCAGCGTAATTGCAAACGGAGGAAAATCGGAAAGTGCGGTGAAAAATGAGCGCGCGGCGTCGGCAAAACTCTCCCCTTCGTCCTTGATGAAAGGATAGAGGAGATTGATGTGCGGCAACCACCTCACAAAGCTCTTATCATGGACACGCCGGATGGCCTGTATGGCGTCCCACAGAGCTTCCGGAGGGGACAGCACCACTGCGCTTGTCACCGCGCGGCCCAGCATACGAGACGCATGCACGCCGCCCGCGCACTCGAAATCGACGCTGAGGGCGTAGTGGTCAGAGAGGAAGCGTTGGTTGCCATCAAAAGGGGCACTTCCGAGAAGGCGTGCGGCGCATGGTCGCCACCGGGACGAACGAAGATATGCCCTGTCGTATCGTGCAGAGTTACCACTGACAGACGTGACCGCGGCGAGAGGATTTGCTACGGGATTGAATGTGAGGCCGTCGTCATTGGGGTAAACGGCAGGCCATGCATCGATCCAATCTGATGTGGAAAAGAGCGATCCCTCGCCAGTTGTCATGTTGAAGTCGCCGGCAATGATGCAATCGTCGGGTCCAACTGCAGTTGAATGGGATTTCGAAGGATGAAAGATTCAGGTTAGTGTAGTTTTTGCCCTTTTTGTTTGTCGTCGACTCACACAAAAGCGTTTTTCAGAGACGAGAGTGGAATATAATGTCACAATACACAATAGGAGACGCATACGTCACGGCACACACACACGCACACACACACTCTCTCTCTTATATGTATATACTCACGCTTGGAGAGGATAGCTTCGGAAACGGCGGTGATTTCGCGAGCCCTGGACTCGGACGCATCTCGGTTGCGACTGCTTGACAGGTGGACTGCGGCAACGCACACGCGTCGTCCGTTCACTCTCAACATCGCACAGACGGCGTCTTTATGGCGGGAAATAGGGAGGCACTCGACGCTGAACACACTTTTGCAGGGGGGAGGGCATGAATCGCAAGTTAGCACACAATCGTCACGGCAGATTGACGCACGCACAAAAACGCTCAATCACATGCACGAAAACACAAATGCTCACCGCACAAACGGTATCCTGGACAATATAAGCTGTCCGTATGGGGTAACCGTCGTTCCATCTCCGCCGTCGGTTGACAGGTACTGACTGCGCACCCAGTCTCGGCTGAGTGCAATCGACGCGAACCGGGGCGTCACTTCAACCAGGCAGATGATGTCTGCGTCCGCCTCGCGCAGAAGTTCCATTATGGCGGGATATCGATCCTCAGAGTAGATTACGTCTGCATCGTGGATGTCGAAGAGAACATTATACGTGATCACGCGCAAGCGGTCTCTCACGTCGCCGACTGCGCTCTCCGCAGGCGAATACGCTGCCACTCGCGAGTCCCTCTGAATCCATTCGGTCGATGCGGCATCATACGCGAAAAAGGAGGACTCGGTGGTTGTTGTTGGAATTGCAATGACGCGACGAGAATCGGCATCCGAAGGGCGTGGTCGGGCGTGACCGGTGCGGTGCGTCTCTTCGTTCATTTGCTCTGTATTTACAATGGCCTGTGGGTATGCGCAGTCGGCAGTCCCGGAGGAAAACAAAAGATGCGTCAGCCAAGAGACCAAATCATCTTCAGAGGATGCATATGGGCGATGGCAGGAAGCATGAAATTATAAACGCACATACAGATCGAGATGCAGGCCCAGACCACCTTACCTGTGAGTAATTAGGGTGTGCGCTAAATGGAATGCGGACGGATCCTCGCGCACTATCGCCAGAATTAAAGATAACATCAACGCGACTTTCTCTGTCCCACAAGAGCTCATCATCCATCCTGAAATAATGCACACGATGCCATGGGATGTCGCCGTCCTGCTGAGTTGGTACCCAGTTGAGCAGCGGCATCTCTACCATTCCGGACATTCGGTCGAGATAACCAATTTTGACGCGTGTGAGGTCCCAGCTGGGATTCCAAATCAACCGGTCGTAAATATCCTTGGATGTGCGCAGCTTATCTTTCTTTTGGGACGAGTCGCTGTCGCCCGCATTGTGCTTTGTTGGTTTCCGCTGCTGTTTTGCACGGTGTGGTGCATCACCGTCCGAGCAACTCCCTCGCGATGTGACTGTAGACGCCATGATCACTAATAGAATTAATTGGGGATTGTGTTGTGCGAGAATATAGTTTGGGAGGTTTTGTGTATGTTTTTGTCTCTGAGAGGTCCTAGTTGGTGCCCTCTGTTTTTTTTTTGCTATGCGGAAAAAGTGAATCTTAGTCTTAGAAAGACGTTTGTGATATGAATGTGCTATTTGTACTGACGCTAAATCAGAGTCGGCCCTTGCGCAAGGTGCATGACGTCATGCAAACAAGCCACCATGACATCATGCACTTTCATTGATGTTTGGCTCTATTTTACAACAACAAATCCGTCTTAATTAATGGGTGATTCACCAAGGGCTTTCGAGTTCTGTCAAAGTATCGAAACCGCAACAAAACGAACGCAGAGCGAGTAACAGATTACGTTGCATTTCCATCCGCTGAATCCGGGGGGCGCTTGTAGGGAAAGACAAGCAGAAACAGCCCATCGTCCGTCATGGTTATGTTGGAGCCGGCGAGAAGATCCCCAACTAGACTCGACGAAGGCAGCAGAAAATAGCGGAGCTCAGGCCCTCTGATTGCCATGACCTGCACAACGCGGCATGGAGTTGTATTTGTTGTTTGGTTATGAGAGATTTGTTGTTGCGTTTGCGGCATGAAGCAGTGTAGCAGGTTAGTGTGTGCTTGTATTTTGGTGTGTGTTGTTTTTGTAAGCTCAGATACAACCACCTACTCCCCTCATCTTGCGTGTCTGAATGGAGCATTCGAAGTTGAATTACACATGCGAAACAGAGGGCTAAGTAGTTTTTTGCAATTTGACACAATGCCAGCAGTCACTTACACCAGATCAAAAAAATCACAATAATATTTAAAATCAACACCAACCAAAATCACCACCAGAACCGCAATCAACATATACATCCACCTGCCTCGCTGAGAGCCTCCCACCTTTTCATCAGCGTTGCAACGCGCCACAATAGAGCGCACGGCGTCTCCCCTCGCAACAACAATGGGCATGATCGCATACGGACTCACGCGCGCGGACCGACGCCGGGCGTGCACGTGGATCGAATCGAGAAAGCGCACCGTTTCTGTCATGGGCGTTCGCCTGTCGAATGAAAGTTTGGCCGGCCTGTATGTGTGTCGTGTGTTTGTTGTGTTTTGCGGAAAGGATAAGAACAAGCATTCACGCACGCACGCACGCACGCACACAGACACACAGACACACAGTTACACCTACATGAACGAATCTGACTGTTAAAAGTCGGTTCGACTGAGAAGAAAACAACAGGCTTTGGCGCGATTTCGTCAACGTCACACACAAACGGATACTGAGATGGCCACAGCGGAAGAACAACACCAATAAAACACCCACAGTTCGATTTGCTCAGTCCAAGTATCGATCATGTGTACAAATAGAAACGGCTCCGGGGTGAAGTTGTGGCCAAGAGCGACTATGGTCGGCTGCCAGCTCTGCAGCGTCGTCCGCATCGCGCTGTGGTGATGTTTGTGTAGTGTGTTATGTTTGTGTCGTGTGTGTGTGTGTTGTCAATAGTTTTGTTATTTTGGATTTATGCACACGGGGACGGATGGGAGAGAAGGAGGCATGCATAAGCATAAGCACATGTCACTTGGATGGAGCTCGCAACCACGCAAAATATTATATCGAGAATCAATTCACAAAAGCAATTCAGCAAAAGGCGGGTTACATGACTCGTATAAGTAAGATAGTGAGCCGCGAGTGTCGCATTTCGACACTGAAACAAGTGGAATGAATACCCACTACACGGCAGAGTACTGTTCGTACACGTGAACCATGCTTGGTGACAGTGGAGGAGAGGCGAGGTGTGACGGCACTTCATCACCTGAAATGAGGAGAAAAAAACACAAATATGAAAGACAGCAGCACCACATGCAATCAGTTAGTGTTGGTGCGCATTTGCAAATCTTATAATATTCTGTGTGTGTGTGTGTGCGTGTGTGTGTGTGTGTGCGTGTGTGTGTGTGTGTGTGCGTGTGGAATATGATGCTGTGTGTGTAAGAGATAGTACAAATAAGGTGTGCGAGCGTACAAGACAGGGATACGCAGGATACCGTTTCAGGACCACAAGAGCCGTCACTGATGGTCTCACAGCAATCAACGCGCGCACGCGCGCGAGTGACAAACGCAGCATTAAGGTCAGAGGCACAGACACAAACGCTTATAGACACTTCCCACTCCAAAAGAAATGGGCTGAGAGAGTGGGAAGAGTATGAAGTGCGGAGAGTGAGGCAAACATAAAACTGAGCACACGCACCATTGCTCGCACTGCCATCACCGAGATCCCCAAAGTCACCACCACCATCGTAAGAGTCGTCCACCGGCGCAGTGATGCGCCTCCGAAGTTGTGCCAAATGGTGCGACACAGGCGGGCTTGATCCCATTCCGCGCGCGTCTCCATGCACGCCGAGATATCCTGCACCCGGCGCCGCCATGCCCCATCTGTCGTTGGCCAATCTGCCGTCGCCACTGGCAAGGTATGCTGTCGGGTTGGAATCCGACGACGTCCATGAGGTCAGCGGCTGGTACGCCTTCACAGGCATACGCATAGCTTCATCTTTCGCAGCCTCCGACGACGACCACGAGGCCGGCGGTTTGTACCCTGCCTTTACAAGCCCATGCACTGTTCCATCGTTCGTCGCACTCGCGACATCCGACGCAGCCCAAGACGGAGGAGTATTGAGAGCAGGGGCAGGCGCGGGTACATGAGAGGGAGGTGGCTGTGCATGCATTCCCGGCGCACCTAAGGCAGTAATGGCCGCAAAATGCGCAGGATGCGGTATGTATCTCATATGTGCAAAATCGATTGGTGTGGCTGGTGCCGGGGGCAGTGCAGATGCAATGACCGATTCCTGGACTCCCGACGACACAACCGCAGTTGGCAAATCACGTGCGCCCCCGTTCAAGGAAGATGGACCGGCCACGGCAACGATGAGTTGTACATCCTCACTTCGCGCGGGCATCAAGTGAAGCGGGGCAGCCTGAACAGGCACCGCGGGAGGTTGTGACTGCAAAAACGACAGAGCCGCAGGAACGGCAAGAACAGAGGGGCGATCCACACTTTGCTCCATCCGATCACTCTCAGCCTTGATGGCCTCTGGAAAGCTTCGTGCAGGGCGAGTGTGTCCTATCGCCCGTGCTTCCTCAGCGGTCGTTGCAGGCAAGGCGTGCGTGCGATGCAGTTCTTCCGTTCGCACCCTGCCACTGATCGGGTCCCTCCTCAACGCAGGAGGACTACGCTCGTCCCCACGCTCCTCACTCCTCGGCCGACTATCACGCCCATCCGACACAGCTGTCAACCCCCAACTCGGCGGTGGTCGTTTGTATCCGGTCGCAGTTACGTTAGAGTCGGCGCCCGGTGCAGGCGACACAGACCGAGCATCCCGCTCTTCCGTTCGCACACTATTACTGTGCGGGTCCCTCCTCAATACGGGAGGACTACGCTCGTCGCGTCTCCTCTCGTCCCCACGCTCCTCGCTCCCCCGTCGAGCGTTGCGCCCATCCGACACCGCAGTCGACCCCCAACTCGGCGGTGGTCGTTTGTATCCGGTCGCAGTTACGCGAGAGTCGGCGCCCGGTGCAGGCGACACAGACCGAACATCCCGATCTTCCGTTCGCACTCTACCACTACTCGGGTCCCTCCTCAACGCAGGAGGACTACGCTCGTCCCCACGCTCCTCACTCCTCGGCCGACTTTCACGCCCATCCGACACAGCTGTCAACCCCCAACTCGGCGGTGGTCGTTTGTATCCGGTCGCAGTTACGTTAGAGTCGGCGCCCGGTGCAGGCGACACAGACCGAACATCCCGATCTTCCGTTCGCACTCTACCACTGTTCGGGTCCCTCCTCAACGCAGGAGGACTACGCTCGTCGCGTCTCCTCTCGTCCCCACGCTCCTCGCTCCCCCGTCGAGCGTTGCGCCCATCCGACACCGCTGTCGACCCCCAACTCGGCGGTGGTCGTTTGTATCCGGTCGCAGTTACGCGAGAGTCGGCGCCCGGTGCAGGCGACATAGGCCGAGCATCCCGCTCTTCTGTTCGCACTCTGCCACTGCTTGAGTCCTTCCTCAGAGCAGGAGGACTACGCTCGTCCCCACGCTCCTCACTCCTCAGCCCACTTTCACGCCCATCCGACACCGCAGTCAACCCCCAACTAGGCGGTGGTCGTTTGTATCCGGTCGCAGTTACGCGAGAGTCGGCGCCCGGTGCAGGTGACACAGACCGACCGTCCCGATCTTCCGTTCGCACTCTGCCACTGCTCGAGTCCCTCCTCAACGCAGGAGGACTACGCTCGTCACGTCTC
>CALSCR010003490.1:21124-39099 GCA_943704495.1 Pigoraptor chileana | reverse complement strand
ATCCCGATCTTCCGTTCGCACTCTGCCACTGCTCGAGTCCCTCCTCAACGCAGGAGGACTACGCTCGTCACGTCTCCTCTCGTCCCCACGCTCCTCACTCCTCGGCCGACTATCACGCCCATCCGACACCGCTGTCGACCCCCAACTAGGCGGTGGTCGTTTGTATCCGGTCGCAGTTACGCGAGAGTCGGCGCCCGGCGCAGGCGACACAGACCGACCATCCGGCTCTTCCGTTCGCACTCTACCACTGTTCGGGTCCCTCCATAACGCAGTAGGACTACGCTCGTCGCGTCTCCTCTCGTCCCCACGCTCCTCGCTCACCCGTCCAGCATTGCGCCCCTCTGACACCGCCGTCGACCCCCAATTAGGCGGTGGTCGTTTGTACCCGCCTTCTTGCTTGGTTTTGCTTAAAGCGTTATCTGTCCCAGTAGCTGATGCAAGCGTCTCTAACCCACTCTTAGTCTCTGATACCAATGCGTTTGATCGATTATTTGTGGCCGTGTCCATGTACACCCGGATGTTATCTTCGGGTATTTCGTGCCATTCCATAGGCATCGAATGCCCACTGTCCATATATGGACTGTCATTGCTGTCAGTCCAAGGCTGCGGCTGAACGCTTTGAGAGGTCTCCAAGCTGGAAGACATCGCGGCACTGATCGGTGCTCCTCTTCCCGGCTCAGCAGGAGCTGGGTGCGGGTCAGTCTGTACATCGGCACCGATAAGACGCCGAATCCGGGGATCGCGCATATTGAATGACCTTGTCAGCGGACTCATTTTGTCACCAACACTCAAAGCCTTTGCGAGGAGCGACTCGGACAGCGCGCCTGTGCTTTGGCTGCCGAAAGAGAGATCGGCTACTCCACGGGAGGGTCCACTCGGTGGCGCCGCAACTGCCACCCCGGAACGATCGCCTCTGTTGTCGGCCGCCCGTGGCTGATCGAGATTGAATGTGTCGGACGAGGCAATACGAGTGTGCAGTTGGTCCGTGTTTTGGCAGACAATGTATCGGCCGCCAACTTTGGTGTGTGGCTCCTTCTCAAGACACCACGGATGGAAGCCGCGCGTGCAGCATATGCACGGGTTCAGCTGTTCGGGAAGAATATCTCCGCCGCATCGACCGCACGTATGGCAGCCGCACTTGATACGCATGCGAAAATTCTTTGCGCCTTCGGAGAAAGCGAACAAGCAGGGCACGTGAAAGGTCGTCGCGCATCCTGCAATGGAACACCTGTGCATACCACGCTCCATTCTGTCCCGTTTGCCACACACTCGACACTCGAACGACTGTGACACGCAGTCGTCGCACCGATATTTTTTCCCCGGCGGACGGTCCTCGTCGACGCCAATGCAGTGCGCATGAAACGAGCGAGCGCAGCCCTCACACATCACGTTGGCCCATCGATCAAAGCATACAAAGCAAGGCGCGTCAAGAACCGGAAGCTTGGAAGTTGACTTCTTCGGAATCTTGTACAATCTTTGCCCGTGATTCGCCTCGCTGTGGGGCGCCCCATTCAAATCTTCGTCGATCGACAATGCCCGCTTGCGCTTCTTCTCCTCGTCCTTGTGCGCGGCCTTGTCCCCTATTCGTTTGACAGAGAGATGAGACAAAGAGTCGCCGTCACGTGATTCTTCGGCCTTCGAGATGTCTTTGGACCGCGCACCCACTGCGGCCTTGGTTGCTGGAAACAGCGAGTTTGTTGCACTGGGCCGCCTTTCCAGCTTGTGCTGCATGCGCTCGGAAAGCGGAATTTCGTCATCCGATTCATCACCAACACGACGCAGACGGGATCGCTTTCGCGGTTGCGCCGCTTCGTCATCGTCGCTCAACACTCGCTTGCTTTCGTGCGTAATAACGACGGGTGCCGAGGCGGGTGCAGACGCAGTTTCAATTGGTGACATTCGAGCGATAGGCTCAGACGTCCGCGGAACCTTTACAGCGGGGCGCGAACTGTCCACGGACGGCGTCCTCTTGACAGCCGGTCGACGCACACGCGGCACTGCCTCGTAATCGCTGCCGTTGTCAGTTGTAGAGTCGTGACTGGAGTCTGTATCGGGCTTCCTTGCCTTGTCGCGCAGTGAGCCAACTGCCGAGCGCTTCTTCTGCGTAGCCTTGGAAACCGCAGGCCCTCGTGACCGCGCCCGGGCATCTACATTGGTGAGAACACCAAGGGGCGAAGTTACGGTTGCCACCACTGTTTGCATGCCCTCCATCGCAGCTCTGTGTGCAGACCAACTCTTCTTTCGCTCCACTGGCGTTGCGGGCGTTGCGGAGACTTCCTTTGCGGAGACGACCTCCTCTTTACCGGCACGATCAATAGCAGCCAAAGCCTCTACCGCCGCTGTGGACGCCATATTCTCCACCGATTGGGCTTCATCCGCGGGTCGACTCGCCTTTTGTCGTAAGAGGTCGGTTCCAACAGCAGCAACAGCGGCCACAGAGGACAGGGCAGTTGCCATAGCAACGATTTCGTCCTCCTTTGCCTTCTTTCTCCCCGCGGAATGCTTCTTTCTCTTTGGCACGGCTTCGCTTACGAAGATGCCCTTAGCCTTTCCCTTCCCAGTTCTGTGAATCGCAGCTGCTCTAAAGTGCCGATCATCTTGGGTAGCAACACCGGTGCCCTCAACATCGTCCAGTCCGCGCCCTCGCCCTCGCCCTCGACCCCGCCCACTTCCTTTCTGGATTTTACCATCGCGTCGACGTCCATGGGCTCCAGAGTTCACTTCCAGTGCATGCGCAGAAGGCAGATTCGACACCGCATCCCCTTTGGGAGCGTCATCCCCCCATTCTATCACCTCGCTCCTCCCACTGCTGCCAATACCGACCCCACCATATGCAGA
Organism: Pigoraptor chileana; assembly: GCA_943704495.1. NCBI lineage: Eukaryota > Filasterea > Ministeriida > Capsasporidae > Pigoraptor > Pigoraptor chileana. The sequence goes on along the minus strand of CALSCR010003490.1, from coordinate 36,261 downwards.
CACCGACGTCGCATGCGTTGAATCAGAAGTGAGCCTGCCGTTATAAGCAGCCCTGGCAGCACGCAGGCGCGCTATCATAACGCGCTCCTCCACGCTATCATCACCAACGCGCACGGGAAGTGGATCCGGCCTGACACCGCTGCATCGCACATAGTGCTGCAATTTGAAAGCATCGACTTCTTCGGGGCATTCCTCGAGATGGGCTTGGGGCTCCCAAGTTCGTCCAACATCGGGGAAGGAAGGCATTGGCGCCCATTGAAGGAGATACCAGAACACGCCCTATGTGTAAAGGAAAGCCATTCAGTACCAGAGTTGTCTTCAGTATCTATCGCCCTTCCGCTTCGACTAATACATCCAGACAGAGCTAAACAGAAGTAGGATTCAAGTCAGTGTCATAGGCGCTGTGCCCATGGACTCCACAAGAGAGAGTGACAGAGTGAGGGAGAGTGAGAGAGAGTGATGTAGAATTCAAGTCGTGTCATAGGCACTGTGCCCGTGGACTAAACAAGAGAGAGTGAGAGAGTGAGGGAGAGTGAGGGAGAGTGAGAGAGGGTGACGTAGGATTTAAGTCAGTGTCATAGGCGCTGTGCCCATGGACTCCAAAAAGAGAGCTAAACAGAAAAGAAACTCAAAAAAAGCTTTGTCACACCAGTGACACGTGTTGCATCCACTCACATCCAATCCAGGCCGTCCGTCGACGATGGACTCAAAATCGCGCTCTTCTGGTCCCTGGACTTGGACTATTGGAAGATTCCACTCGTCCGCAGTGGACCCCATCGCGTCCATATTATTACGCACTCAACCATAAAGTATTGAATACTCCATTTCTGAAAGGAGGCGTAACAAGAGCACGACAGGGGTTGAGTTACATTGGCTTTTGACGTCGGAAACCACGCCGCGGTTGTTGGTCCATGTGTATAACAGTAAACAACGGAATACTAGAAAATAATAACAAAAAGGGGTTGAAGTGCGAGAAGCATGTGGCATCCGTATTCGAAATGTGTTACTTGAACACACTCTGGACATTAAATCTCACTGCCGCAGTAGCAATTTTGTCGACAGGAAGATTGTCAGTCTGTCGGCGCAATTCGCGCGGGGGAATGCGAGGGGCTTTTAAGCGAGCTCTCTGCCAATTTTTGCGAGTGAAAAACTGTCCCATCAAACAGCTGTCAATGGCCGTCACTTTGCCCGGGGCTGTCGAATTGAGCGACGCCTCCGTTTTGTGGCAAAATACGATGCGTCCCACATCACTGTGCCCGGGGCATGAAAGCCCACACATCCTATGTGTGTCCACATGCCAGTCCAAGTAAGGTGGACTGTGTGCACGCGGGCGGCCATTCGACCCGACAGACCCACGGGGACCCACACGTATCCCCTGCGGCTGTCTCGCATCATCTCGCATCTCTACAAGGGGTTCATCTGTGAAGTTGAATTGCACTGCAATGCAACCGTTTTAATCTATTGGGCTTTCATCTCACAACGGCTGGCGCTGTCGTGGCAGTAGACTGACTCTCGGCAGCCGAGCAACAGCCCAGGAGCCGAAACCGCGCTTTTTATGTGCGGAATTACCGGAAGAGGAAGAATTGAAGTGACTGCAGGATTGCAAGCAAATCTGACCAAATAATGCAGTAGAGCGACGCTCCTTGTCAGGGTGGTTGTAAGCAGACCTGTCTGTGTGCCTTCGCGAGTGGGATACGCGGCCTGTGCCACTCGAGCTCCAATTGCTGACCGACTCGGTTCGTAACTGAATGCACATACGTAAGTAAGACTGCACGGCGACTGGCTGTACTGGCGGCGATCCTCGACAGTGAGCTAACAGTGGAAACTTGCGCCGGGAGATCCGCTAGCCAATTTCTTGTGTGGTGGACTTGGTCGGGCAGCGGGCCTTGTGAATTCGTACCACTGATTGGGCATCAGTTCTGCGACGGACACATTGCTTTGTGTGTTTTTGACTCTCAACGATGGTGCTCCTTCGCATGTGCCGCGCGAACTTTGTTCGTCGGCGTCGAATTGTCGCTGTGTTGGTCGCGGCCATTGCACTCTTCTTTTACCTAAACTCCTCGAATGTTGCCATCTCCTCCTCACTCGGCATTATAATATCCGGAATCGATCGAGACGGAGTCACAGATGAGGTTGGCAGCGGTGTTCTTCCACTGCAGAAAGATGTCGTTCCCGTTGCAATTGTGTCGACACTTTCGATGCGCCTGTGTGTGACAGGACACTGCGCCGTCCATCTTTTGGAGGACGGATTCGGTTCTCTTCAGCGGCTTCTTCGCAGCGATGAAAGCCAAGCATCAACAGTCGACCTGCAAGTGGATGTCGCCCTCATCCGCACAAAAATGTCATCCGCATCGCCATGGCACCCCACGCCACAGACACATCGGGCTTACCGCACACGTGCACCCCTTGATCTCCGTGGCGGCGATCGAGATCCTACAGGAGCACTGCGCGATGCATGGGGACAGGGTCTTGCGCGCGCGGGATATGCCCTCGTCGTAATGGTGTACGAGCCCGACATGTACGATGCATGTGGGTGGGAGCTCATGCCGATTGTTAGTGCGCTGCGTGGACGCACGCCGACGCTTCTCGTCGTTCCTTTGGTGCCGGTTGCCACTGCACGGAACGAATGGAAGGCGTTATCCATGCACATTGCGCATGTTGACAAGATCGGCGTGTTTTTTGAGTCGGACGCGGCGTCTTTGGAGATCAATTATGGGGTCGAAAGAACAAACATCATCGTCATGTCCCCGTCATTTGGCGGCAATCGCTTTGAGGCCGCTGCTTCCGTGGATATGGCACGTACCATCGCAGAGAACGCCCGGAAAGAACTGGGCTTCTCCACACCGTATGCGCTTGTGTATGCAGCTACGGCATCCGGGGCGGACGCGGCCGCGGAGGCCATAGTTACGGCAATGCCAGCCATACTCAATGCCGCACCGCAAGCAATCCTTGCGATTGTCGGCGTAAACAACGTGGATCGACTGCAAGAGTTTGCCCGTTCCCTGGAAGTGCACGGCCGCGTGCGTTTACTTGCAACCGGATTGGACACAGACGACAAGATGCTCATGCAATTAATCGAGGGTTGCAGCTGTCTTGTTGTTGCATCGAGGAACGTGGCGGCGACAGGAGTTGCGATGGCAGCGGTGGCGATGGGGAAACACGTGACAGTTGCATTTTCGTCCGTACAGGTCGGTGAACTCGTGGCAGAGACGCTGCGAGTCGATGTTCCTGACAACGAGGATGAGTCGGAGGAACCGAAGGACTGGAAGGCGACTGTTGCGGAGGCGGCCATCTCGGCAGAGGGCACTGTCCATCGCAATGCATTGGCCTTTGCACACGCGTCCCCGTGGAAAAACGCGGCGTCGCGTATACTCGCGCAGCTGTGTCTTTCGAGCGATAAGGCAAGTGCCGTCCCGTCACGAGGCCATGCAGCAGCCCCGCTTGCGTGTGATGCACTCTCCCTCTCCGCATTCGCTTCCAGTGGGAAGAGGCGAGGCACAAAGGCAGCGTCAACCACCTTCGAGAGCGCACATGCTGGTATTCTGGTCGCGGGCGCTGGTCTCCTGAGTACATTTGGCGAACATGTCGTTCCGTTTCCAAAAATGCAACCACAGAATACATATTCTCTATTTGCGACAGTGGAGGCTGTTGTGATAGGGCACGTGTACGAGCCTTCGACCCGCGCAAAAGTTGCCGTCCCAATGGCGGCGGGCCTGTTCCCAGACTCAGCTACTCGGGGATCCTCATCACGTGCGTGGCCACGTGCCGCACCGCTGGCATCCTCGCTCGTTTCTCTAAACCTCGCACCCGACGTCATTGCGGGAATCGCCGTCACATTTTGGGGTGACGCGGAAAACACCATTGTGGTTGATGGCGCATCCGGAACGGTCGTCATGGGAACTCAGGAGCTTCAGGAGGGAAAGTTGTACCGCCTGAAATCACACCACGCCGACAGGGACGAGCAGAGGGTCGTGAAGGTGATTGTGAGGTCTCTACTTCCCTCGATAAACGTTCGCATAGTGCATTGGTCTTTCACGCTCGACGTGCGCGGGTGGATCGTCAACGACATGTCCCTCCACATCCTCCGGAGATCCCAACACGGTCTCATGCTTCGCTTTACGATGCATTCGCCGCTGCTCACTCCGGAGGGCATCTTTGGCGTGACATCCACAATGGCGGGTGATGGGGACCTGTGTCTGCCGTCGGACAGTGTCGACGCGTGCAATCAAAAATACGTCGAATCTGCAGAGACGCGCTATTTCTACAGACCAGAATTTCCGGCGCCCATTACATCAGAGACCGCTTCGGGAGTCAAGCTTCTGAAAATGATGGCCGCACAGTCGGCGTCCTTGCCACGCACACTCTCTCTCACTGTGGCCCGCGACATGTTTGATGTGCGTGCGGCGCTGCTGGTGGTGGACAATGGTGGAGACAAACAAGGCGCGACGCTGCGGACCATTGGCGGCACAACCACGCGCAATCCCGTGCCGTCATCGGAGGGACCCTATCCCATTCGTTTGCATTGGATTGGTCCCACACATGCATTCGGCGTAACTGCTCGATCGGAGGGTTACAAAATGTCGCAGACAAACAAGGTTGATGCCGAATGGGAATATCTCCACGAGGACCAACTCCTTGGGGACAGATACCTTTCGGAACTGCAGTCGCATCCGGGCATCGACGTCATCTCCACTCCCACGACGCAGTTGCGTAACCCCTCTTCTGCCAGTCGCCACGTGTCACTCACCGCCCAGAGGCGCGAGGAGCAAGAGGCGCTCGCATATATGTTCGAACAGAATGTTCCGGTCGAGAATGACAGGGACGATGACGACGTACTGGACGTGCATGATGCATTCGCCCCACATGCGGTTGTCCTGCACGGCACGCCGCCGTCCTATGCCAGTGCGCTGAAGCACACCGGAGGGGCACTTGTCGTCCTCGCACAGGCTCCGTATGGCGCTGTTTCTTTGGAGTTCGCGCAGTGGCTGGAGGCGTCCGCAGACCGGGTCGTTGTTCCATCGACCGCGTCGAAAAATGTCCTGGTAGCCGCCGGGGTGACCACGGAGCGCATCGGCGTGGTCCCGTCAGGAGTTGGAACCTATGTCCCATGTCTTGGAGACGGAGACTGTGCGTCCGGAATGGATGTGCAAACCCTCCGCATGTATGAGAAACGCAAGGGTCGAACCCGAAAATTTGTCTTTATTGGCAGTGGAACGTCCAGACACTCACTCGACGTGGTGTTGGCAGCATACGCGCGTGAGTTTTCGTCGGAGGAGAAGGTAACACTCGATGTCCACATTGTGTCAGGTGCAGTCGATCCGGATGCCGCGGCGCTGTTGCGGACAAAGTACTCGCGACCTGGAAGCCCCTCAGTAAGTGTTCGCATGTTTGGTGCTCTGCTCCCATTCGCTCACCCCTCTCTATTTTTCAGACGCAGTCGATGGGTCCGCATGGGCATAATGGGTTTCGATTAACAGAAGATATATATCTCTCGCTATCGGCCGTCCCACTCACCTCTACTTCCAACTCTTGCAGCTTTCGCTGACAGTGCACACGGGCGCTTACGCTGGCGCGTTAAACACGTCATCGGCATCCATTTTGGCAGAGGCGATTCTCTCCGCAAGCTGCGTCATTGCGCCGTCACGTGCCGACGATCGATCGCTGGTTGCACTCGACGCCATCGCCGCATCCATTCCACTGATTGCAGTCGCAAGCGGACCACTGGGAGACATCACCTCGCCCGGTCTGCAACACAATTTAGTGGACACCGCGGGAGACCCACAGGACACCACCGACGACAAGGGTCTGCGCTGGCCGTTCCTGTTTGCGGCGACGCCAACACAGTGCGCAAAGCCTCCGTGTGGCAAGGACGGCGCCAGTATTCTGTCTGGACGCCTTGCGTCTGCACGGCCTGCATGGGCACAGGTTCCAATTCTTGCCGTTGCAAAGGCAATGAGGGCTTTTGTCGACGAAATTGATCTCGCAAACATGCAGATGCAGCCCATTTCAAGCGAACTTCGCGGTAGTCACGCGTGGGGAGAGTCGCACCGCAGTCTGACGCACCAAGTGGAGCAGGCCGTGGCACGTGACCTAGCGAGGAGGGGCCGATCGTCGCCGGCTGTCGCCGCTGATTCTGACAAGCGAGCGCTCGCAAAGAAGCTGGCGCAGTCGCTCACGTGCGGCGATTCTCCGTCGGGGATGGGAGGTGACATCGCCGACCTCGGGTGGGTATTCCGCGACTGTGACTACGACGCCCTCCTGCCGTCCATGCCGTGGAAGCCGTGGAATGCCCCAAGGGAGGTGTATGAGGCGATCAAGGACGCCTTCGTCGGGTGGGCGTCGATCGATCCAAAGGGCGTATCCGATGCACACGCGGCGCTCATGCTCGATCCCGACGCAATGCAGACAGCCGCGCGCTTCCAGATGATTGGTGGGCGCCTCTTTGTGTCGGCGTGCACAGGTGTCGCATACGACGATCACCGCGCACGGGCGGAGACAAAGGCCCTCATTCCGCTCCTCATGTACCTCGCGGCACGTGCCGACATGCTGAGCATCGACATTGTCGCCTCATTTCGTCCGCATCGTCCCAGTCGATCGCCCCCCGCACAGCGCATCCCCATCGTGGTCACGTGCAAGGCCCCGTCAGACGATGCTGCACTTCTTGCGCCGAGAGCCAGTCTCCTGTGGAGCGACAAGTGGCACATGAAGAACGGGACTCTCCGCAACAGCGAGGGACCAAGAGACCCTGTTCCGTGGGCGAAAAAGGTGCCAAAGGCACTCTTCCGCGGTGCCCTGACATCCAAAACACGCTTGGATCTCATTCGCCTGTCCCGGGAGCGTTCAGACATCATCGATGCGGGGATTACGAGCATACCTTTCGACCCTCGGGAGGCCAGAGAATGGGCGAAAGAGGCTAGTATCACAACGGTCCCTCCGATGTCTGCCGCCGAGCGCGACCGATTCAGGTTTGTGCTCATAGCCGACAGCGGGGATGATTGCGAGGGCGATGCACTGAGGGAGGCGCTTGCGGGGACATCGCTGGTCTTCGTGCAGACGCCGTCGCGGGTTGAATATTGGTACAGGTGGCTGCAGCCATCCGTGCACTTTGTCGCGGTCAAGGCGGATCTCAGTGATCTCGCGGAACGCATTGAGTGGGCGGTCGTCAATGACGATGTTGCGCTGGCGATGGTCCAACGCGCAAACAAGTGCGTGCCTTCCCGTGCCGTGTTGCGTGTCTGGTGTTGTTTTGTTTTGAATTGGTGCTTTGTCGCGTATTCGTCGCAGTTGGGATGTCAGTGTTATTGTGTTAATGACCGGTCATGGTTTGTGTCATATGGAGTGCGCGTGCCTTGGGCATAGTGTCGGTATGCGTGTGTATATGTGTGCGTGTGTATGTGTGTGAAAAAGTATCTATCAACTCACCATAACGTGTGTGTGTGTGCATGTGTGCATCTTTGCAGGTTTGTCCGCACATATCTGTCGACCGACTTCATCCTACAATTCTTCGCAATCTTTGTGGAGGAGTATGGGCGGCGCATGGTGAAATGGTCCGGCAACATTGCTCCGCACGCACGCAGTGCAATCTTGTCCCCTCACTTGTGCAAGGGATGGGACTCCGTGCGCATTTTGGCGAATGCAAAGTAGGCAGCGCAGCAGTCGACAACTTGGAATATTGGATGAATTACTTGTCGCGAACCGCCTCGCAACTGTGATGCAATTACGAGTGCGCTTCACCAACCTTAGCAAAACATCATGCAAATAAAGCCGCCGATGCGCGTGCATTCCACCTCGCTGAAATTAAAATGTGGCAGATGCGACAACACACTGACACACAGGCCGCACGGAAAGCGAGAGACTGAGCACAATCCACCTCGGCTTCAGCTCGAATATGGGATCACTCTCAATGTACTAAAGTGAAGTGATTCTCTGGTCATCGGCACATTAACCCTATCGGTAGCCTGTAATCAAAGAACCCTAACTGACGGCGACCACTGCAGCGAGATTACCAAGTATTATGCTTCATCTATCTATCACCCGTAAACTGCATGGCACATGCTCTCCTTCTCTCTCTCGCTCTCTTGTACAATTTGTCGTTCTGCAATCTCGGTATTGTTGCTTGTCCATAGCGCCGAAAAATGGAAGAAGAGGTCGTAGCAGATGCACAGGTAGTTAAGTTTTTCTGTGTGGCGCTAACTGAAGTGGATCACTAAGAGTCGGCAATGTATACAACAAGTTTTCATTTGTAGTTAGAATGGGTCACGAAAGGGTGAACATGGTGCAGCGCTCAAACAATAATCGCTTGTTTCGATGCGCAGACTTTTCTGAGGTTCCGTTTGTCTGACGATTTCATTCACAATGACGTCCCATTGCATCTCGTCGACCAGCGCACGTGAGTTTTATGCTCTTAAATCTTGGCCGCGTGTGTAAGCAGCCCAAAGTTTCGACCTGCACTCCTCTCATCACTCCCACGCATATATGCAGCTTTCATGATCGACCGCTCATCTCACGTGTGGGATGTGGGATGTCACATGCACATGATCTGCTCCACCTCACCCCAACCCACGCAACCCCCACCATGCACTCCAGGCGACTGCTTGATCTTCTTCGGCGGACTGTGCACCACGGCGAAGGCAATTCCGTGCTGTTAATCGGCCCTCGTGGAAGTGGAAAGACTTTCATCCTCAGGCATGCATTGCGGGAGCTGCACCAACCTTACAATAACTGTCCCGGAGAGTGCCCATACATTGAGGTGCATCTAAATGGATTACTTCACACGGACGACCGACTTGCCCTGGACGCCATCGCGCGGCAGTTGTGTGCGGAAAGTGACGTTGAAAAGTATGCAAAGGCGTCGTTTGCCGAGACACTTGCGCACCTGCTGGGTGTGTTCAGGAGAGGGAATAAGGACAGCAAGGTATGTGCGTGCATGCATCCTAGGAATGTCTCCGTTGAACTGTTTTGGCTCTGTGTTCTTGCTCTACCTTTTCTGTTGTGATTTGGCATCCATATGCATGGGCGTATGTGACATGTCTGGAGTTGTCAAATCGCTTTTATCCTATCGGTAAGCGTGTAAAAAACACAGCTCTTTCCGACTTGCCCTAACAAACACATGGAAGCACATGCACACAAAAGCATGCACACACTTCCACTCACTCTCTTGCTCACTCCATGGGCACAGCGCCTAAGACACTGACTTGGATCCTACATCTTACTCACTCACACTCACACACGCACGCACGCACACATTCGCACACACACAGGCTGTCGTATTTGTGCTCGATGAGTTTGATCTCTTCACGACACATCCACGGCAAACTCTTCTTTACAATTTGTTTGACATATGCCAATCGCCACAAACTCCGATCGCCGTCGTGGGAATCACGTGCCGACTGGTGTGTAACAGCTTGTTACGTGGGGGTTCGACCTCTCTTGCCACGTGTTGTGTATGTATATGACCTGTTTATCGTGTCTTATTTGTTCTGTTACGTGCTTGATTACATTTGTCGCACTCACTCACTCTATCCCATATGTGGTGAAAATTGTCTTGTAATCGGTCGCCCGTGTATGTGTGTGTGTGTGTGTGTATGTACGTGTGTGTGTGTGTGTAGGATGCCGTCGAAATGCTTGAAAAGCGCGTCAAGAGCCGCTACTCCCACCGACAAATCCACTGCTTCTGCACATATTCGTTTGATGTTTACACTGCCACACTGAAGGACGTCCTCACCCTTGGAAGTGATTTCCCTCACTCTGCGTTTGCGGCCGATTGGAACACGCGAATAGTGGTGGGTCATTTTAGTGTGCGTCTTATCAGTGGAGGGATGTTGTTTGCATATGCGTCAGTGCTATGGGCACTCACCAGTATTTGTCTTATTCTCCGCCAGGCATTTGTTGCCGATAGCTCCGTCGTGTCGTACTTGCGACGTCAGTATGACCTTGACAAGAGCTTCCGCTCTCTGTTTGGATTTGTGGTGGGTGTTCGATGTCGCCAGTTTGCACATGGGACGTCGTTTCCTTTACTTTGAAGGTCAAGATCAGGGCCACACAATAACCATGCCCCTTTGTGGCTGCGTCCACAAGCGAACGCGTATGAAACTTAAGACAGGTTTATGTGTTTGTCTGTGCATATGTATGCTTGTGTGTGCTCTCCACAGGCCGGTGCGCTTTGGAGAATAAGCTCGGCGAATCCCTTTCTTGAACCCGCCTTTCTGTACGAGTGCGTACAATCGCAGTCACTGGATGCAAAGGCGGCACTGCTTCAGGGTACGTGCATATTGCGTGTTGTCCCTGTCTCTTTTGTACGGGGACGTTTGTTCGTCTAAGTATGTCCATCTGTGTCCAGTGTGTGAGTATGTGTGCTGGTAATAAGCTGCTGCACGTTGGGTGCATGTAACCTTTTCCGTACAAGCAAATGTGCGATGGTGTATTGTTCGGCATCCTCTTCCGGGTCTTCTCAATTGGCACGCTTCCGCGCACTCTCTGCCGTCTCAGGCGCCTCTGTACTCGAGCTCTGTCTCATTGTCGCAATGGGCCGCGTTGTCGACCGAATCGAGGGTGAGCCCTTCAATTTCGCGATGGTTTACGACGAATACAAGAAATTCGCAATGGGAAACACAAGGACCGTCGACTTTTTCTCAAAACCTGTCGCAATGAAGGTGCCGTGTTGTATATATATGTATATATATATATATATATATATATGTGTGTGTGTGGTGTGTGGAGGTGTGTGGGTGTGTCGGCGTGGCTGGGTGTTCATATGTTGTGGTATGTGTTTTGTGCATTCCTTTGTGTGTTTGTCTACATTGAACACGTGATGTCGTTTCTGTGCAAAGCCCAACAAAGGGCGTGGGTTGGGATTCCGTCATTTCTCTTCAGATGATCTCTCACAGCTAGAAACTAATCGTCTTCCTAAGCACTTGCCATCTTTACTGCAATTATTCGTGTGTGGTGGCTATTCTTGCCCTGCCACCACCTCATCTCCTTTTCTTCTACCTCTTCTTCTTCCCTCATCATCATCCGCTTCTTCTTTGTCGTGCCAATGTCGTATGTCTTATTTGTTTGCAGGCGTTTGAGCATCTCTCTGACCTCGAGTTCACATGCCCCGCCGACTCGGGTGCGGCTGCGTCCATGCCACGCGAGTATCGCATGGTGCGATTGCTTCTCGAACAGCCGCAAATTGTTGAGGCGCTGAACAAGTACGCCGACTGCCCAACTTCTTTGCGGCAATGGGGCACGCAGTGGCTCGAGTAAATGGCCTTGTCGATGTTTATCTTTTATCAGATTTTTCATTTTATATTTTGCAACTAACAACGTTAATCTATTGTCTAAATAATGCTGAGGCTTTTATGGTCTTAGAAGATATTGCAGTACGTTGGTCTGCTAGTGCTGATTAGCTGAAGCTGAGGATTATATGTAGGAGACACGGATCCATTTTCATTTAAGCTTCGAACTGACGGAAGTGTCAACAACCGACTTTCGACTTTCCTGGTTATCCGTGCTATACTCACGCTAGCTGCTCTCGACTTTCAAGTTCCGGTGTGCCCTCTCTTTCAGGGCGTCTGAGTATGAGAATATGCATATGTGTAGGAGTTGGATCTGTGTGCGTCTGAATAATGGCCGCCTGGAATTGTAACAGTGCACGCACAAGGACTGACGCGAGTGTGCGATTGGCCGTTTGCGGCGTCCAATCAGAACATATCAGTGGCATGCGGATCCCATTCGGCAGTTCACAGCCATACACAGTGTGGGCTCGTTGTGACGGGACATCTGACCTATCGGGTGACAAGGTGCCGACGGCAGCAGTATCAATGTGTGTGTGTGTGTGTGTGTGTGTGTGTGTGTGTGTGTGTGTGTGTGTGTGTGTGTGTGTGTGTGTGTGTGTGTCTGTGTGCGTGTGTGTCTGTGTGGATTGCAGAGAACAGTGGGTCTGCTGTTGGCGGGTCACGCATGCATTCTGGAACGCGTTGCGTGTGGCGTGTGATTGATGTTGCTTGCACCTGTCAAAGTCACCGCCCGAAAGAAAGAAAGGTGCATGTACTCTCAGTGGTCAACAACACATTACCGTCACTCGGAGCGGAAAAAATGGGGCGCGCACGCATCTTCGCTGTGGTTGCATCGCTGCTCCTCATTGCATCGTTCAGTGTCGACAGGATCGATGCTCACCGAACCCCTCCCGCGTGGCGTCGCTTGGCGGCGAATGTGTGGCACCACGTGACTGAGGCAGCCCCTCCGGCTGCCTCGGAAGACTATGCCATCAAAAGGATAGACTTCAAGGTGCTCACTCTACCGGTGTCGCTCGTATGTTTGTTTTTTTGTTGCACATTCCGCTGCAATCATCTTCTTTCATGGTATATTCGGCTTGATTGAACACACGGCAGCTTTACAATGGTTGAAATGGAGTTGCTTCAACGTACCACTTACTCACGTTCGCAAAACCACAACCCTCCCAACTTTGTGATGTTGACTGTAACAGGCCGAGAGCGCAGTGCTGAAGGTCACGCCGGACACATTCAATAGCCTGGATGAAGTTGTCATCTCGTGGAGTGGCGTTGAAAATGCGGGACCCACCGACTGGATCGCGGTGTATTCGCCCTCCTACAGCGACAACTCGGCGTACGTTGACTACGCATGGGCAACCTGGGTGAGTAAGCATGCATCACATACGGATGAGGGCAATATGGGCGGTTTATTGGTGCGTTTGTGCGGTGCGGCACTTTTGAGTGTACATGACTCTCGCTGGATTACAGCATGCTATCTCTCGCAATTGATTTCACATCCACCCAACGCCTGCATGCACTTGCATCTTTGCCTCTACCTGTGTATTTTCCCCCGCGTCCCCCTCCCGCCCACCCCTTTGGAAACCATTTTCAGTGTGGATTATACAAGCGTGGTGCGTGCAACTTCTTTAACAACTTTTCACTTTTTTGGTCTCATGCATGCATGTATCCCACTTGCCCATGCAGTGCCCCACGTATGCACAAGGGTACGGCAACATCACAATGCGTCTTGTGAACATGCGCACTGATTACGAGTTTCGATACTTTAAGAACAACACTGCGTATATTCTGACGGCTGTGAGCAATTTGGTGCGTCCAAACGATGCGAATGAGCTGCTGCATGGGCGCCTCTCCGTCACTGGCGTGCGCGGGGAAATGAGGTCAGTGGGGATCGCCATCTGTGTCACAGACCAGGATGTGTGCGCGTGCATGCAACATATGTTGTCTCTGCGTGCATGAATGCCTGTATGCCTATGTATATATGCGTATCTATACATGTGAGTGTGAGTGTGCCTGTTGCTTTGTGCATTATTTCAGTACACAAATTCTTCATCACTCTCAATAGTTCTCGTTTACACACAAACACACACACACACACAAACGCAATCACTCTTGCTTGTTGCACAACACGCGCACACACACCATCACACGCATGCCAACACACGCATTACAACGGGCACGTGAGCAGGTTCATGTGGGTAACAAATAGCTCTGCGCACCTTCCGACCATTCGCTTTGGGACGTCAATCGACAACCTCAATCGCGTCGCAATTGGGCGCTCTCACACGTACAAGGCACGTGGGCTTTCCCTCATTCGTTTGAAACATTAGCATGCCACTCACCCACACACACACACACACACACTCACACACACACACATACACACATACACACACACACACATACATACACACACACACGCACACAAGCACACATGCACACACACACTCACACACACACACATACACACATACACACACACACACATACATACACACACACACGCACACACGCACACATGCACACACACACACACACGTAGCCTTGTTATTTCACCGCGTGTGTGGCATCCCTTTCTCCAAATCCATGTGTTTGTTTAACAATCCTGGTTGCGAATGTTAGCTTGTCTTTTGGCGTTTGGTCATCTCGTGTTACTCGAGTTACTCACACGTAAGCAAAACCGCGCGCGCAAACGCATCGCACAATTCACACCAATCACAGGCTTCAGACATGTGTCAAGAGCCGGCTACTGACATTCACCCGCGAAACGGCTTCAGAGATCCCGGATTTGTACGTGAAGCTTGATGTGTGATGTGTGTATGTGTGTGTCGTGGTGTATGAGCGTGTGTTGGTCTGTTTGTCTGCGTGCATGTGTACGTTGTGGGGTATACAGACCCCGAGTGAATGCATGATTAGCGTGTGCGCGTGCAATGGCGAGAGAAGTACGGCTGCATTTATTATTGACCCCGTTGCAATGCTCCAAATGGGGAAAACAATCCAAAAAAGCTGCCACTAACTTGTTTTTCGTGTGTGTGTGTTTGTTTGTTATTTTGTAGATTCACGATGTTCTCATGACGGGACTTGAGCCAGACACCCGCTATTATTACTCGTGAGTACGCTAATTAAGCAACACCACATTTGTGTGACGCAGCCATGTCATCTCTGTATCTCTGTGGTTGTTTTCCCATTCGGTTTACCTCACACAAAGTGCCTCACTGAATGGGAGTCTGCGATCAATCGTGGATGCCTCAAACTCGTCTTTGTTGCTTTGTCCGCTGGTCGAGAGAGATGAGTGTGATTGTCATCTTCTACCATCAGAATGCGCAATTGGATCTACAGCAGTAAACACATCCGCCCATACATACACACCATGCACACACACACATACATACACACATACACATACACACTTACACAAACGCAGGTACGGCAATGCAAAGGAGGGCTTCAGCAGTGTTCTCAACTTCACATCCGTGCCATTGTCGATTCCCGAGGCGCACCGACCCGTTTCGTTTGTTGCGTATGGGGACATGGGAGAGTCAAAGGGCGATGGCGCGGCGTCCACGGTCGTGCGCACAGCGGGACTGCTCGACAAGATCGACCTTGTGTACCACATTGGCGATATTTCCGTGGGTGCTGTGTGTGCTGTATGGCGCGCAGAAGTTTGTGTGTTGAATTGGAAGTGGGCAGTGGGTGCTTCTTGTATTGTCTGTTGTCGAGAATGTTGTTTGTTTGTGTTGTTCACTTTTTTGTTTATTTTTTGAAGATTTGTTAACAATGCAAGAGTCAGTCTTATGGGAATGTGTTATGTGTATCTCTGTGCCTGTGCGTCTTTGTGTGGTGCCTCGAGTGAACTCCCCCCCC
>CALSCR010003490.1:0-21114 GCA_943704495.1 Pigoraptor chileana | reverse complement strand
CCCCCCCCCCCCCCCCTCCCTCTCCCTCACCGTCTGTTATTGTATGCCACTGCACCATCGCAGTATGCGAGGGGAGCAGCCTATCTGTGGGAGTGGTTTGCTTACTTCATCAAGCCCGTCTCTGAGCGCGTGCCGTATATGGTTGGAATCGGTGGGTGTACACAGCAACAACAAAGATTTATCTATACTATCGTACAAACAAAGTAACAGGAGTGGCGAAGACACACAAATATGACAACAATATCAGTGGACGATACATTACAGTTTTACATTTCCACGTTACAAGTTGAGAATGAGGAATATGAAATGTCTTTGTGTTGTGCATCTTATTATTCTTCGCTCACCTCTCTCCCTCTCTCCCTCTCTCCCTCTCTCCCTCTCCGTCCATTTATTGCTCGTTCGTGCACTCTACTATTGCACAGGAAATCGTGAGTAAATTCGGTGGTAATGTGCATCGTCTGGTCCTCCAATTGCCTTCCGTTGCGTGAATTCGTGGCCCTCTACAATTCGCATCATGGCATCCGATTGTTCAATTTTTATGTTCAACTCATCCCCGCCCTATGTGTGATTGTATCTTTGTGTTTGCGTGTGTATGTGTGTGTTTATTACATTTGTGATGTGTTTGTGTCTGTGCTGCTTGTGTATGTTTGCTGCGATCACTTGCCTTATTGCAGACGAGTACGACCACACGGAAGGTGGCGACAAGGACCCGAGCAAGGCTGGCAATGGATACCATCCGTCGTGGGGCAACTTTGGTGTTGATTCGTCGGGGGAGTGTGCCGTTCCGATGGTCAATCGCTTCCACATGCCTGATAACGGTGCGTTTTAGTGCCACTGGTGATGTGGGAGAGAGGAAGAGAGAAAGAAAGATGTAGGATTCAAGTCAGTGTGTTAGGCGCTGTGCCCATTACTCCACAAGAGAGAGCTATTATGCTGCTCTCGGGACATATGAACTAATGGCCAGCACCGCACTCTCAAACGTATGCGCGCGCACACACACCGCACTCTTTCAAACTGCACGCTCGGACACACACACACACACACACACACACACATGTATATGCCTGCGCCCGTGCATTCATGCGCGCGACAGGCAACGGCATCTTCTGGCACAGCTTCGACTATGGCCTCGTGCACTTCGTGACTATCAGCTCCGAGCACGACTGCGCCGCGTCATCTCCCCAGGGACTGTGGCTAGAGGCTGACCTCGCCGCTGTGAACCGCGTTTTTACGCCGTGGGTCGTTGTTGGATTCCACAGACCCATGTACTGCTCGGAGGATTTCCCAAGCGACTACAATGTGACAATTGGGCTCCGTGACACTTTCGAAGACGTGGTGGGTGCTGTGCATGTGTGCGTGTGTACGTGTGTGTGTGTGTGCATGTCCGTCGCACATGTCCTTGTATTTGGCTATCTGAATGTGTCTCTTGCCTGTCTGTGTCTGTGTCTGTGTTTGTGTGTTTCTTTTGCTACCACATCTGTTAAAGCCCTGCTGATATGTTATCTGTATTGTGTTTTGTGGTTTGTCCACTGTGCGCCACTGCAGCTGTACAAGTATAAGGTGAATCTGGTCATCACCGGGCACTATCACAGGTGAGTTTGTTTAGGTTTGTTTGTTTGAGGTGCCACAGTTTTTGTTTGTTCGAGGTGCCACAGTTTTTGTTTGTTTGGGGTGCCACAGTTTCATCCACTTCAACCGCGGTGAAGACAATTTGCAGTGATGTCGTGTGTAATTATTCATATACTTGCGCTGCTGATTGCTTCGTGCACTGGCACTTGCGCATCCGTCTTAAGATGCATTTGTCTCTGTCTCTCGTGAGGATTCCAAATGACGTCGCTGACATGAGCCCTCCTACTTTATTCCTGCCATTGCGTATGTTGTGCTGCAATGCCTTGTGTATTGTGTTTGATTGTCGCAGCTATGAGCGAACCTGCCCCGTCTACAAGGAGGGGTGTCTCGGTGACGCAAGCAGTCCCAGGGCGCCTGTTCACGTAATGGTGCGTTGTTTCACTATTGTGCCTGTAGCGATGCACTGTTCCCTTCTCTCTTGCCAATCGCAAAATCATTATGTTAATTCCTGAAAAATACTGATGAAAGCGCGCTGTTTTTCCACAACAATCACTCGCAGGTGGGCACGGCGGGCGCAGATCTGGACAACGCCGACTACTACAACAAGACTTGGAGTGTGTATCATGACCAGGAGTTTGGATATGCACACCTCACCGCGCTCGATGCGCACACGCTGCAGATGGACTACCACCACAACCACGACAACGCAATTTACGACACCTTCGAGATTACCCACAATTACGCGCTTGAATGAATCCGGGGCGTCTTTAGGGACTTGTTGCGTGTGTCTGTGCGTGTCATGGCGTTTGTCCGCATCTGCGTCCGCGCGCGTTTGTTCCTGCGTGGGTGTGGGCAGCGGCTGTGACACGAATGTATTCTGAAACAACATGTTGTTTGGTTTATATTGATTGAGAGCCATTGAAGCGTCTTTGTCGTTTCTGTGTGTGCATGTGGTATGTGCGGTGTGTGAGAATGCATGTGTGCATGTATTTTGTGTGATATATGTATGCGTTGGCATGGGTCCTAGGAGATGTGCTTGCTTAAACCTTACCAATTGAGTCGTCTCTGTCCCTTTTTTGTGGAGACCGTCGAGCAGTTAACCACAGGTGCTGCTCTCGTGCATCGCCCCCGCGGCTACTCTTGAAGATATGTGCACATGAGTCAGTGTATCGCCTCTGGGATCTCTGGAGGGACTCGCACTTCGCTCGCCCAATTGCATCAATACGGTCGCTCAATCGATACAAGTTGCTCTGTTACTCTGCGTCAATCATTCGGTTTGTTCAAACTCCGTCAATACATGCAGATTGCTCACATTTTTGCTCACAAATCGATCAATGGAACCCGATATTTATAATGCGTGGAATACGCCGATTGCGCGAATAATTTGCTCATCCAACAGACCCCTTCCCCCCTCCTCTCTCTCTCCCTCTCTCTCCCTCTCCCCTCCCTCTCTCTTGTGGAGTCCATGGGCACAGCGCTTAAGTCAAATCCGCCTCACGCACCACCCCCGGCAATGCTGCCTCTTTTTCCCACCACATCCATCCCATCGTTCATCTCTCCTTGCACTGCGTGCACACTCTCGCAAACAAAAAAAAGCTTAACAACCCGCAGTCACCGCGGCGGGTGCACGGGAGTTCAGTTGTACCCTGCTTCCACATATTCAATGCGCCGTCTGCAGCTGAGTGACGAATCGCTCGCCAAATGCCCCAGCGGACGATGGCCCTTGCCCCGTGACGAGCTCTCTGTCGACCGTCACCTTTGGCAGCATTGGCCAGTTCTCCTTTGTGAGCGCACCAGCATCGCGCAGCTTGGTCTCACAGTAGAAAGGCACACTGCCTCGCATCAGTAATTCTGTCATTTTCTCCTCCCAGTTTGAGTACACAGTCACCTGCAACAACACCGAGGGCGCGGAACAACATATATGGGATGACCTTGTGTTGGTGAGTTCACTGTTATGCATTGCTTATGTGTGCAATTGACAAATGTGCAGAACGTGTGCGCGGGCCGACACATCAATTGGAGCACTTTCGCAGCTGATTGCCTCTTCATCTTCATCATGTGGACAATTGACACAGAGATAAACAACCGATCTGCGTTGAAGTGGAGAGTGCGAGATTGGGGGGGGACTGTAAGGGCACTGCCAACTTATGTGTACGACTTGACGAGACGGACGCACCTGGTACCCGCTGAAGGGAAATGTGCCACCGTCGTTTGCAAGACGCGACGAAAGCAGCGCAATTGGCCCGTGGCACAGCGCCCCGATCGGCTTTTGGCGTTCGTGAAAGTGTGTCAGGATGCGTCCCAATTCCCTGTCATTCACCAGATCTTCCATCGGTGCGTGTCCGCCGGGAATGAATACGCCCGAAAACCCCTCGAGGTCGTCGTCGGTAACCTCGGAAAAGCGCTGCGGCGCCGCAAAGTTTGCGCTTCGCTTTAGGTCATCGACCATTCTGTGGGCGGCCTTGTAGTCTGCGCGACTTCCCATGAACCACACGACTGAGTCGCTCATCGGATCCATTGCGGGCATTCTGCGGGGTGCATAATTATAAATAAAGCACAATGTGTGTTCAGTGATATTTGCTTCCGAATATCATTATCTGTGTCCACCCAGACGACCAATGAGCATTAATTACATTCGCACTCCTCGTCAGGCACACAAGGACTTCAGTAGGTGGATCGTGGGAGCGTGTCATGTCAGTGTTTGTTTTCGGCAGCACGGCAGTCCGGTTGAGTACTCACATTCCCGTTGGATTTGCAAAGACAGGCATGAATCCGGCGTCCATGATCTTCTTAAGCGGCTTGAAGAGCTCGACAAGAAAGAAGCCCGTATTTATTGTCTTGTTCGCCTCCTTCAGCGTCAATTTGTCGGCGCCTGACATGATCACCAGCACACGGCCGGATGATGCTGCGTTGCCGTTTGTCTGCGCCATCTTTGCCCTATATCAAAAGTCAAACTGGATCAGACCAGCAGAAGATATCTATTACAAAGTCAAGATTCAACTAATGCAAACGACAAATAAAGCTGAGGCAATGCCCGATTCCGGCGGCCGTGACATCAGGACTGCCAGGCCTGATCCCACCAGCGTCAAGATGTGTGATGCCGTGCATCTGGGGACGTGGGGATTTTGCTTTGTGACGAAGCGACCGTTTCTTCCGTCGAACTGTCATTGCTTGTTTGGCTTTTGTTACTTTGGTCTGACTCGTGGAAGTGCCAGACATTCCCCGCATAAACTGACTCAGCGGCAGAAAAGGAACGAATCTGGTTACCCGGACTATCTCCTTTTGTGGACCACCCAATAAACAGTGAAGTATGCGAGATCTCGGCTAAGTTGCTGTGGCTGACCAGCAACAATAAACTGTACGTAGCTGTTTTGACACTAAATTTGTGTGTATGTGTGAGTGTGTATATTCGCGCGTTGAAGAAACTGTGGGCACATAAAAAGAAGCCACAGGAAACGAGGAATTGCAACCTAGAAGGAAGCAGAAACACAAGATAATCACAACAAACTCAAATTGTCTCGCAAGGTTATTTTGCCGCATAACATTTTATCGCGCCCGCACACGCGCGCTTTCACTCGTACTGCAACACCGCCGTCGTCAGCTGTGACGGTCGCTGCCGTGATGGTTGCAACATTCTGATACTACGACCGTTGATTGCACTCACTCTTAAGCAAAGCGGCCATTCACTCGGGAGACGGGAAATAATCATTCCCGCGCTTTCTGACGGCATACCGTCGAGAGACAAGAGATGGAGGGAGGAAGCGGCGGTGCCTCTCCCAGGAGCTCCACGCCGCCATCCCGGCGCACATCGGGATCCAATTCGCCACAGGCGCGCAGAAACCACAATGCCGAGCCACTGACTGCGAATGGGCTTGCATTTCTTCTCATACCAAAGACGCCGTCCGCGCGCCGGCAGAGCGAGGGAGATTCCCTCGAGGCGGCTCTAGCATCGCCTCGCACGCACTCTCCGCATCCTCGCCGCGCAACTGTATCCACGCCCAATTCTCTGCGCCCGACATCCCCGATGCCCCCGCGGCAGCTGAGTGAGCCATGTCCGCCTCCCCCAGCTCTGTCGCCCGCCCTCGTGCGTCGATTGTCTGTGCAGGATAGTGACGCCGGACGCGAAATGCTCGCTTTTCAGGCGTCGGCCGACATAACCGTCGACAGCGCTGCCGTTGCCGAGATATTTGAGTCTGGCGACATGCAGACCCTCAATACAAGCGACCCTCTCGAGGCTGTGCGACTGGCGGCGGTGCAGGCGATACCGACATTTGCAATGGACGGTGAAGCAATGTCTGACGGGCAGATGATGAGCGACGAGGCTATGGCATCGCGGGGCACATCGTCCATGCGAAACAGCAGGTCGCGGGATGCAAGCCCCTCACGTAACAAGCGCCGCGAAAGCAGCCCAATGCGACAGTCGCTGCTCGTGTCCAGGGAGTCCAGCCCCATGCGGCAATCACGTGACCGGAGCCCCCGGCGGACGTCACTTGACTTTCCTTCGCAGTCGTCATTGGCGTCTTCAACGTCATGTGCTTCCGATCAGCCGTCAGAGATGGAGGCAGCACTTGCGCGTCTTGCTGAATCTGCAAGCAACATTGAGGAGTCGGCCTCGGCCGCCATCGACAACATTCTCCCGTCAAGTGGCCCTGAAGGAGTTGCAGGGACGACGGGGTCGATGTCTGACAAACACACAACGACAGGGGCTGCATTCGAATCTCTGTCTCCAAATGCACTGCAAAGGGAGACAGAAAAAGTGACGCCAGACACCGCCGATGGCCCGTCCTCATCCGGCTCTGCATCGACATCGCTGCCAGAGGCGGGCGCGGAGAGCAGCGCCACAGGAGCCTCCGGGCCGGACGTGTCCAGACGGTCTTCCATTGCTGTCAGCGAGGGACAGTCACCCGAAGATGGAGATGCCAAGAGTGCCTCGACGTCGCGGCGCTCATCGACAGTGTCGGACTCGGGAGGTGACACGGGTGACGAATCGATGGCCCTGCAGCCCTCGCAGCCGCCGTGGTATGCAACGAAGGAGTTTTGGATTGAGTTTGCAATGTTGCGGAACCGATTTCCAAAGGCACTCAGGGAGCCACGATCGCAGGCGCGGATCATGTGGAATTTTGTGGCCTTCTCCTTCATGATTGTGAGTGGCCATCTTTTTTATATGTGTGTTTTTTTTTGCAACTGTTGTTTGTTGTTTCATGGACACCGCAGCAGTGGAATTCGACTGCGACTTTCACATCGCAATCACAGCTGTGTGTTGTTGCGATGGCACACGATGACTTTAATTCCACATAATATATAATATATGTGTCGCTGTTATGCGTTTTGAGGGGGGGGGGGGGGGTATGTGCGTAGTTGCTGTCTGTCTATATTCGCATCGCTGGTTGTTTGCCATTGCGCGTGTGTGTGCGTGTGTGTTATTTGCAGGCTGTAGAGTGCAATCTACTTTGTCTGAGCTACCCTTTACAATATTATTCTGTCTCGCATTCGACAATATCTCAAAGTTTTCTTGTTTTCTGTCATTTTCACACATTCCCAACCTCCAACAACACAAACAAACACAATCAAACACACAATCACAATCAAACACATACACACAAACACAAAAAAACACACACGCACAAACACACTCCACAACCACCACTTAACAGTACTTCACGGTGACAGTGCCGTTCCGCGTCAGCTTTGGGTCCCCTGGGTATTATTTCGACTACATTGACTACCTCTGCGACATGTTCTTTGTGGTGGACATTCTCCTCAACATGCAGACAGGTGAGGCGTTGTCAGATGTTTGTATGTGCCTCACTCGCTCTGCTGTATTGCGAGGGCAAAAATGTGACAATTATTCGTGTGTCCATACCATTTCGCTTGTTCATTTTGACATAATTGCATTTGTGCATTTGTGCAAATTGATAGTCGCACAAACATGCGCAATTTTTGTATTACTTTTGTGGGCTCTGTGTCGGTATGTGTGGTTGTGCAGGCTGTGTGGTGTATGTGTAAACGCGTTTGTTGAGTTTTTTGAGCTGTTGAGTATGCGTCGGCTGTGTGTTTTTATTGCATATATGTGCGATGCAACCCTAACCACCCAACCCTATCAACCACTCAACCACGCACGCAGGCTTCATGCACGACGGCGTTCTTGTCCTCCATGAAGACCGATGCGCACAAAACTACATGAAGGCCTGGTTCCACGTCGACTTTTGCTCTATGCTCCCTGTCAATTGGATCGCATATGCAGTTGGTGGGTGTATCTCTTTTTGCGTTTTTTGCTCATAATTTGTGCGGCAAGTTCATCTGCTCTTCGAAAACTGACATTCCCCGTCTCTCGCCACCTCGCTTTCTCGCATCTCCTCCCCGTATGTGATCTTCACACATAGGCTTTGAGACGCTCGCATCGATTCCGCGACTGATGCGGTTCATTCGATTGCTGCGGTAAGTGCTTGATAATCTCTCTCTCTCGCTCTTTCTTCTCTCTCTACTGACTCTGTTTGTGGAATCCATGGGCACAGCGCCTGAGGCACTGACTTCAAGAAAGAGAGAGAGAGAGGGAGAGAGAGAGTGTGTGTGTGTGTGTGTGTTTGCGTTCATGCGTGACACATGGGTCTTCTTCTCCCTCATACTGTTTGGCCGTCTCATGCCACCGTTTCCCACATGTCTTTATTGAATCTTTCTCCCTTACACTCCTTCCGCCTATTGGGCAACGCTCACTACGCTACACCAACAACCTACTTAAACCACTTGCACCACTTGCACCACATACGCCACCCACCCACAATCTACTTAAACCACTTGCACCACATACGCCACTTACACCCACCAACAATCTATTTAAACCACTTGCACCGCTTGCACCACATACGCCACTTACCCACCCACAATCTACTTAAACCACTTGCACCACATACGCCACTTACACACCCACAATCTACTTATGGAGTGCAGGTTTCGGAGCTATCTCGAAGTGTTTGAGATGAAATCGTCGATACCTGCGTTTGTGCGCCTGTGCAAACTCTTTCTGCTCATGTTCCTACTTATTCACTGGACGGGATGCATCTACTTTTTCATTGGAATGCAAGAGGGACTCGGGAGTAACGAGTTTGTGCCTCCCCTGCGCCTGGAGAACGCCACCATTACGTCACGGTGGGCGACTGTCATTGCCAATGGATGTGCACATCCACACACGCACACACACACACGCACCGCGCTCATTATGTAATATCACCCCTGCGCACTTTCAAACACAAACACTCTCCACACACGCCTTCTTACGCACGCAACCCGATCACGAATGCGGGACACATCACAGATCACACACGCGCTTCATACACTTCTCTAACTGTCACGTGTAACTCTTTTCTTGCGATGTCGCCAGGTATCTCCACTCGGTGTACTTTTCGACAGCGTGCCTGACGAGTCTTGGCGCGGCTCCCGTTCCGCAGACAGATTTCGAGACTGTGTTCTCGCTCATGATGCAGATTATGGGCTTTTTAATGTTTGCAACTATTGTCGGCAACATTGGAGAGGTGCTTGCGGATATTCACAGGTATGCTGTGTGTGTGTGTGTGTGTGTGTGTGGTGCCCGTTAAGATGTTTATCATTATGCAATAAGTGTGTGTGTGTATGTATGTGCACTTGAGCACATTTCATAAATGCAATTAAGAATTGTGTTGTCAGTCCCTCACGTATGTACTCATGCATATTTACATACATCCTCCCCACACACTCACACACATACACTCGCATACACTCGCATATTCACACATTCCGTTTCATTTTCAATCGAACAGGACAATGTCTGACTTTCGGCAGAAACTGGATCTCCTCCAGCAGTACATGAATCAGCGCCGCGTGCCACCAGACATACAAAACCGCATCTTCGTGCACTACGAATATCTCGCTGATCGTGAACAAGTGATGGACGAAAAGGAAATCTTGGAAGAGCTGCCCACGTATTTGCGGTATGTTGATGCGCACACACACACACGCACACGCACGCAAACACAATATATATACACACACATACACAGTATCCGAACATCTATTGTGAGCATGTATTGTGTAAACTCCACTATCGGATCATAGTCCTTTGTGTAACAGTGTATTCCCGATTCTTTCTGTCTCTCAACACGTACTCTTTGCTCCTATGTTGCTGTCGCAGGCGGGAGATTGCCGTCTTTTTGAACTACGAAATGCTTATGAAAGTGGGCATTTTCAAGGACTGCGAACCGGGTTTCATCAATTCACTCGCACTCAAACTCAAGGCAGAGGTCTTTTCACCCGACGAATACATTATCCGGAAGGGAGAAGCGGGTGCTGAAATGTATTTTATAAGCAAGGGTGGGTGTGTGTGCTTGTAATTGTGCTTGCGTGTGTTCGTGTGGGTTTGTGTGGGTTTTAGTGTGGGTTGTGTGTGTTCGTGTGGGTTGTGTGTGTTCGTGTGGGTTTGTGTGTGCTTGTAATTGTGCTTATGTGTGTGTTCGTGTGGGTTTGTGTGTGCTCTCTTTCCATCTCCATATGTGTATGTAATCCATTCGCGAAGAGCCCACGACACTGACACATGCAAATACATTCCCCTCACGCAACCACGTGTTGCACGCAACACTCGTGCGCCAACAAAACAAACAAACCAACAAACCAACAACAACAAAAAACCAACAAACAAAAACCAACAAACAAAAAACCAACAAACAGGTCAAGTGGAGGTCGTCGACGAAACGGGCAAGGTGATATACGCCACGCTCGGCGAGGGCTCGTACTTTGGGGAGGTTGCGCTTCTGCTGCAGGAGCGTCGGTCGGCGTCTGTGCGCGCAAAGACGTTTTGCGATCTTTTCAGCCTATGCAAGATGGACTTTGACGACGTGCTCTTGGATTATCCTGCCGCCGCAGAGAAGATGCTTGTGGAGGTGCGTTGTTGGTATCGCTGCTTCTATTGTTTATTGCTGTGTTTGTTTATTGTTGCGTGGATTGTTTGCGGTGGTGCCCACTTGCTTTCTAACATGCTGCAGCCTTCATCTGTGCGTATGAATGTGTAGATGTGCATTCGCTTATTCGGCAATGGACCCCGTATTATCTATTAAAAGTTCTTTGGATGCCCTCTTTTGTTTTGCTTTGCTGCCTGTTGCTGACTGATTATGCATGCTGCTGTCTGCCGTCTGCTGCACAACCCACGTGCAGGCACACCGTCGGCTTGCGACACAGAAGGGCGGCGTTACGCAGCTGCGCAAGAAGTGGGAGGTTGCCATGAAGGCCACACAGGTGAGCATATGTTCTTGGTCGCCTGACTCCTCTCCCTCTGTTCCTCATTCCATCTCTCCATCTCCCCTGCCATCACGAACGCACGCCAAAGATGCATTTGCACTGCGCGTCCATCTTGCGTTGTCAGTCATGTTTGTAGCGGTGTGGCTCTTCTCTGCAAGCCAATCAAGACATTTTTTTCCCAATTTCCACAATTTTGTTCGGTGGTGTAATTGTGCATGCTTACTTGTACAGTTAAAAATTCATTGGGCTGCGCATCAGTGTGTCGTTGCCACACAACCTCACCCTTCCGTTGTGCGATCCCACAACTTTTTGCCCACAAAAGGTCATCAACCGCCTGAAAGCGCCGGAACCGGTGGAGAAGACAAAGAAGGCGCCCAAAAAGGCAGACAAGGCCAGCCTGCTGTGGCAGTCACGTGAGTGCGGTGTTCCCTGTGATTTCTTTCCGCGGCAGTCTGTTTGGATTGCATTCCCCTGGGGATTATTATAAGTCGAGCGCAGAGGCAATCCATCGACCTTCCACACGCGTCGAGCATTCGCATTGCCTGACTGACGACTTGAACTGCACTGTGTGTGTGTGTTTTATTTGTATTTGTTGTTTTTACTTCGTGTCGACTTTCATTGCCTCACTGCTGTTTGCGCATCCATTTTTAACACTTCAATTCGGCAGTGCGGTCGATGGGAGTTGTTGCGCCGACAATGCCATGGAACCAACGCTAACTGTGCACAGACGGCCGATGACGCACGATGGCCGGCGTCACCACGTGACAGCACTGTGTCACAGCCGGTATCGATCGTCACGACAGTCGACGACAATTTCGGAGCCGAAAAGCTATTGTTATTCAGTTGCCGGGTTTGACTGAATTGAATTGTATTTGATAACGGCATGGACTGGCCATTGACACTGGACCTTAAATTTTGTATAAATACACTCACGGAAAATCATAAATCTACTCAATGAGACAGACAATTGCTGTCGTCAGTTTGTGTCATGTGTTGGGTGGGATATGTCGTATCCAATGTTAGTATGTGTGACAATGCAACTTTGGAATGCCGTTCAAATATCTATGCAAAGCAGTGGATCTCCACTAGTTCGATATGATTTTCTCTGCAATAAATTTCGAAGTTAATCCAGCTGTGGCCTGAGCCTATCTACAGTATCGGAGAGCCGCCATTGTGTCGTGACAAAGTGGCGGTTGTGCCATTGAGACACTCTGACATTGTCTTTACAGTAAGACACGACAAATGACAGACGTTTGTTTGTATCTCAAACTGCCATAAATTAGTGTAAGGGGCAAACGAACATCAACAGCTGAGGTCTATTCCAATCGGCGAGTCCGACTCAGCACTGACATCTGACACGCATGTACTGTACGCATCTACCATCAAGACTGAAGCATCGCCAAGACGACACATGTCTGACTCAGTTGCTTCATTGGCGCATCTTTTTCAGTGGATCGAAAACGTATCGCTTGAATTCGAGAATTACTCTCACGGGTCCGCTGGACGAGGTCACACTCTCCTTCTCTCCACTGTTCGACGGGGCAGAGGCCGGACCAGAGGGAGCAGCTGTCATTCCGGTGCCGGATGCCTGTTTCTTGCCGCCACCTGCAGCGCCCTTCTTTCCATTCACAATGTCCTTTGCTTCCGCAGAAACACCTGATGGAATGCGCACTTTGTATTTGCCGCTCTGTCCAAACGAACCCTCGATCGCACCGACATCGCCTATGTTCAGAGTTGTTGGCAATAGAGGGAGAAGAGGGGCATGCACACAAAATACCAAAACAAAGAAAATAGAAAAGTTAGTTGTCAATAACGATATGCATAATTGGTTGGTTACAACACAAAGGCTACTCCTATGATTCTGCAAGTCATGTTTCAACAAGCGGATTCATGAGCAAGTGATGGGCGGATATGCATATAGAGGAGGGCAGTTGGAGAAAGGGCACCCATCCACATCGACAGGTATACACACAGACCCACACAGACCCATAACATAGCCTCACAGCATCCGCACAAGTAGACACGCGCACTTTACAAACACACACACACACACACACACACACACACACACACACACACACACACACACACACACACACACACACACATACATACACACAGGCGCACACACACATACACACAGGCGCACACACACACATACACACAGGCGCACACACACAGAGACACACAGACGCGCACACACAGACACAACAACATATAATAGCCATCACAGCATCCCCACCAGTAGACAGGCGCACTTTCATTCCCGCGAATGTCTCAATGTTCGTCTCCTTCTTAAACAACGCCTTGCCAATGACGGTGTAATCGTCCGCAATCTGCAGTCGCACAAAGGAAAAGCACAAAGGGGACAAAAGGGGAAGAAAGAGACAATTCAGCTTGTGTTTTGCAATTGCGTCGTTTGGACTTGTATATTGTGCACAAGAATTTTCAAGAGGGATGAGGGCAACAAACGAATCGACACCGAATGGGCAGCTGCTCCCCACATCCCACACAGGCACAGGCACAGGCACAAACCTACACACATTAGCAAAGGATACCACGATACCACAAAGAGAGGACATGGCGATCAGCGAGACGGTGCGAGGATAGCACACACACAACACATACCCTCTCAACCGTCCCCTCTCGTGCCTTTGTCTTAAACACTTTCAGCGACGGAAGATATGTCTCGCGGTACTTCTTGTCAGGTAAATCCACGACACTCCGCCCGTAAAAGGCGAGACGGCAAGTGTTTGAGTCTACGAAAAAGTCGGATTCAGACAGGAAGGAGAGAAAAAGAAAGAGCGCCAGAAAGAAAGAAAAAGAGAGACAGTGTGTGTGTGTGTTGTAGGCAGTTAAAGATACTCAGTGGTGCAAAGAGGCACAAACCATGGACAAGACGCAGAATTTGAATCGAGAGTTTGCACATACGCGTTCATACAAATATACACATATCTATATATCCTACATCTATCGATTTATCTAACTCTATGTGTGTGTGTGTGTGCACGTGAGCGCAAGTATCAGTGCGGATACGAATGTCGGTGTCGAGCTTTGAACCTATAAGAAGCGATTTTGGAGGGCACAAAATGGGATGTTCGAATTCAAGAAGCACAAATTCTACGCGATTGGAATCGCCGGTGAGCTCGTCAAAGTACTCGTATTCCCTCGTGAGATTCAGCGCAGTGGCCTCTGGATGTGCGCGTCGTGTGCGTGTGTGCATGCAGATATAATTAATCCAAAGAAAAGCAGTGCCAATCGCTAAAACCGCTTTACAAA
This sequence comes from Pigoraptor chileana, assembly GCA_943704495.1. Taxonomy (NCBI): domain Eukaryota; class Filasterea; order Ministeriida; family Capsasporidae; genus Pigoraptor; species Pigoraptor chileana. The sequence continues at coordinate 7,002 of CALSCR010003490.1, read as the reverse complement.
CAATCCGAACAAACACCCTGAGCGTGTCCAAAGGGTGAGTGTACAGGCAACATACGACCCACCGTCCGTCTTCTTTTCGTCTGGGCTGAGCGTCGTCCCAAAGAATGTGGTTCGTGCCATCACTGTCTCGTGCCCCACGCTCACTATCGAAACACACGCACGCATACATACACACAGACACATACACACAAGGTCAGCCGGGTACCAAAAACGACATTCAGGTAAAAGCCATGTGCTGTCGAGCGAGCTCGATGAGAATGCTTTTAAATGTATAATACAAGGGCACACACACCGTCACACGGAACAAGAGAAGATCAATAACAGCGCACTGTCAAAAGGAAAAAAGAGACCCCGAGTGATTTTGGCAAGGTAAAGCGGATGCGAGTGGGATGACGCAGAGTAAAGTGGAGAATAAAAGTGGACTCACCGTGGAACTTTCCCTTCGACAACACCTTTCCCTTAAAGTACCGAATGCGACTGACGGCCGCAACAACGGCATGGATGGCTGGGATTGTATCCGGGGTGCACACGAACCCGCGCTCGAGTAGCTTGGGGTCAAACTGTGTCACGCATATACCCGCCCTATCGCCCTACATTCGCCATTGGTGGAGGGGGGAGGGAGGTGAGTGGAGAGTGGCAAATGAAAAGGGAGAGAGACAGAGATGATATGATGTAACCAGTGTCTTATGAGACAGAGTGAACGGAGCGCGCGCGCGCGTGTGTGTGTGCGTGTGTGCGTAGGGGGCATATGAGCGACACGACGGCGGCTGCAAAGGGATGAAGACGCATACCTGCGAAATGGTGTTGATTGGCTTGTGGAACATCTGCATCGACTTTATCTTTTTGACGACTTTGAGAGACGGAATCTCAACATTCTATAGTGACGACACAAAACGTAAGGGAGTTGACGTTAAAGCAGGAGTTCAGTGGATGAATCAATGAAAAAGGAACATGCCAACCGTGACCAAGTGCACATGTTAACATCCGCCCCATCAAGTGCATGGTTAACAAGACATCCATGCACAGTTAACATCCGCCCCAACAAGAACGCTAACAAGAGTCCATGCACTGTTAACATCCGCCCCAACAAGAACGCTAACAAGAATCCATGCACTGTTAACATCCGCCCCATCAAGTGCATGGTTAACGTACGTCGTTAACAGAAATGGATCCGCTGATAACCGTCCCCGTCATTACAGTGCCCTGTCCCTTGATTCCAAAGCAGTGATCAACCGCAAAGGAAAACGGGCCATCCGAATTGCGCGTGGGGCGCGGCATGCCCTTTTTAAGCGTCTGTGGCACATCCATACACACGCACGCACACACAATACACACAACACAGAATGGGGAGGCACCATAGTGTAGACTGCTTTAATACACACAAACTGTGCGATATGCAAAGCGAGTGGAGTGCATTGTCTGGACAGCATCAGAAATCCAGATGACAGCTCTTTGACAAGAACATTTTAAATAACACGCACACACACACACACACACACACACACACACTACACACCTCCATGAGGTCCGCGATGCCCATCGGTGGCACTGCCTGCCCACTGTTTTGTGAGCCCTCGGCAGCTCCGGGTGCGGCAGAGACAGGCACAATCAACGCCGACGCAAACTTTGTGGCGGCAAGCGTCTTTCGCAGGCGGGTGCTTACCTTTTCTCACGTGACATTGGGAATGGGTTTAGGGTTTGTGTGCGTGCAGCAGTGGTCTGAAACACGAGCAGGAATTCCGTGGGAGATCGATTCTATTCTCATAGAGGGTTGCATGGACAGCGGGGGATGATGTAAACGCATACACGTCCAAGTACCCATATCACACACAAAATACATATAACACAATAACACACACACACATATATATATATATGTATGTGTATGAATCTATATACACACCTTTTCAATCTGCGCCGCCCTCTCTGCTTCGGGAATCAGATCAATCTTGTTGAGGGCGATAATCATACGGTCGCACGTGATTTCACCAATGACGAGACACTGATCGTTGTTGTGTGTTGTTGTGTGTTGTTGTGTGTTGTTGTGCGTTGTTGTGCGTTTGTGCAATTCGTTGCCGCCTTTCATTAGTGCAAACAGCATCATCCGCCTCAACTAGCCCCACCGCAAAAAGATAATGAAGAAAACATGCTTACTTACACATGAACAGCCAGAATGCTCATTTGTCTTGTGTGTATGTGTATGTGTGTGCGAGTGTGTGAGTGCATGTGTGTGTGTGTGTGTGTGCATGTGTGTGTGTGTGCATGTGCGTGTGTGTGTGCGTGCGTGCGTCGTGCGTGTGACACGCAATAATGATGGTGTGTTGCAGCACGTACCTCTGCGGTTTGCGTCTGTATACCCTTTGTGGCATCCACAACAAGCATCATAAGGTCAATGATTTGCGCACCTGTCACGTGATGGCAGAGGCAATGGGAACAAATGCAAAGCATGAATATGGAGGACTTATTAGACAGACATGCAGAGTTCAGGTCATTGTCTTGGGGCGTTCTGCCCATATGTGCACCACAAACAAGCAGACAGACACACAAAAGGGTATCTGCGTCGGTTGAAGGAAGGCGTTAAAGCACTCTAAAATCAGAGCGAACGCTTCTGACACACACCTCCGATGATGGTGCGAATAAGCGACGCATGGCCGGGACAGTCGACAAGGGTGAATTGCAGGCGGTCGTACGGCAGATCCTTTAGGTGATCAGGGAGGCCAACCTGCACAAAGGCACAAGACGGCAAGAGAAGACACAAGACGGCAAGAGAAGCGACAAGAAGGCAGAGCACACATATGGATGTTGAGCAGGAAATTGAACAATGGACACACTTTATGTGTACCATGCGATGTTTCAATGGACTTTTTCGGAGGGGAGAGGAGAGGGGGGGGGAGGAGGAGGAGGAAGAGTGAGGTCTGCGTTAGACATTTGAGAGCTGTTTGAAAAATTGCTGACCTCAAATGAAGAGAAGCCAAGGTCGAGAGTGATGCCCCGTTCTTGGCTTTGGGGATTCTTATCAAATGCGGCAGTCGACGCAACGGTGCTGAGTGCTTTCGCTGTTCGTGTTTGTGTTTTTTTGTTGTATAGTATAGAAAGAAGAGGATTGACAAATCGTTTGAGTAATGTGTGCAGCGCTTAATATGCGGCACAAAAGCCTCCATCAGCACCCTGATGCAGTCCAATAAGCATAAAAATGACTGGGAGAGAATGAAGCTCACAACAAGATGTCGGATTCAGCTCAGTCTGGCGATGCACATTGATTCCCACAGTCCCAACAAGAAGAGAGGATGGCTATGGATCAACACCAAATAAGATAACGCTCGTAATATGTCTCCTCACCCAGCGATGTTTTGCCGCTGTCAATGTGACCAAGCACACCAAGATTGAAGTTGAGGACGCGCGTGGCGCCGCCAGATTTATCGTCCGCCATGACCGCGCACTACTTAGAACACAATGTTTTGGCGGGAATGGAGGCAGGCGTCGCAAGTGAAACCACTGCAATCACTTTCTAATCGATGTAATCTCCTGACATCTGCATCAGTGTATACCGTCCAGTCACTCACCTTCTCCATGTCACCTCCACGTGACTGCGTTGTCACGTGCCAGTCACCCTTCTAATTTCGCACGTGCCAGAATCGCACTCGCACATGAGTGAGTTTTTAACGAAGAGTTTTCTAAAATCGAAGGCTAACACAAGAGTACAATTCTTTCCCAAAGTTCACATAAGACAAAGCTTGGCATGCGGGTGAGAAGATCAACTGAAATTGGCTACAAGCTGCTGAACAAAGACAATTCGACTGCCGTTACCCGGCGCATGTGCTAGCGTATCGATCGGGAGAAGAAATGGCTTACGGAGGCAACACGGATCCCCTGACGACCGGCACTGATCAAGCCACGCAACAACAGCCGACACAGACACAACAGCAGCAGCAACACCACCCGCGGCGTACCCGCAAGCGCTGTCTCGCCGATTCACATGGGGACGACGTGAGCAAGCGAGACGATGGTGGCGACGAGGCAGAGCTGCGCAGGGAGGCAAAGCGACTGCGCGACTCCATGGACGACAACGTCCTCAGCAGAGCGCATCCGCACGGTGTAAAGCCCTTGGGAAACATTTACATCGACGAGACACCAAGCTGTAGGGAGGAAGGGCTTGGCATCTTCCGATTTCTCTCCGACGAGCTCCTGATCACTGTACTCGAAATGATGGAGGCAGACGTCCTCTCTGTGCTGGGCGCCACTTCCAAAGCCATGTATGCATTCACACGGCACGACGAACTGTGGAAGTCGTTGACAGTGCGTGACTTTGCATCCTCCGGATTCGCATTCAAAGGAAGTTGGCGTGCGACATATTCGACATCGTGTGTGGCCAGGCGACGTTTTGCAACCGCCGACGCCGAGGCCGCAGCCACAACAGCGACAACAACAGGAACAACTTCATCTCCATCGTCTGCGGCGCCAAACGCAAATGTGCACGCATACATAGCCAATCCTCCGATCACTGTACGTGGCCTATACTCTGACGAGCTGTTTCGACCGTGGCATTGTGCAACTCTTGAATTTGATCCGATTTGGGGCTCAACCGACAACATTGACCGGCGAAGCAGCCTCTCCCTCGCCGACTTTATCCGCGAGTACGAGCGCCCGAATCGCCCCGTCATAATCACGGATGCAGTAACGCAGTGGCCAGCGTATGCAAAGTGGGACAAGGAATATCTCCTGGGGCTGTGCGGGGACGTACCCTTCGAGGCCGGCCCCGTGCACATACGCCTTGCAGACTACTGGGACTACATGACCGCAACGCGCGAGGAGAGCCCCGTCTATCTCTTCGATCCTCGATTCGCTGAAAAAGTCCCTCAATTGGGTGCAGATTATTCCGTGCCAGAGTACTTTGGCGAGGACTTGCTCTCGCTTGCGGGCGCCGACCGCCCCGACTTCCGCTGGCTCATAATCGGCCCGGCAAAGAGTGGGTCGGTGTTTCATATTGACCCAAACTCGACATCAGCATGGAACGCCGTGGTCCGCGGGTCCAAAAAATGGATCATGTATCCACCCGAGTGCGTGCCTCCCGGCGTGATTCCGTCGTGCGATGGCTCGGAGGTGACGTCCCCCGTGTCGTTGGCAGAATGGTTTCTGTCGTTTTATGCGCAAACGCGGTATGGAGGCACTGCACAGCGCCCGATAGAGTGCGTGTGCCGCGCAGGCGAGCTGTTGTTTGTTCCGCGCGGGTGGTGGCATCTCGTGATCAACATGGAGGACTCTGTCGCCATCACCCAAAACTACGTCTCGTCGCAGAACATTGTGCACGTGCTTGACTTTATGCAGAACAAACCGACGCAGGTGTCCGGGGTACCACGTGACATGCGGTTTCGAATGGGCGACATTCTCGAGGCACGACATCGATCGGCCTTCCCCGGGCGTCTGGACGCCATTCGGGAGGAGGATAAGGCGCATGCACTGCGCACGGAAAAGCACCGTCCGATATCCCTGTGGGACTCTATCACCGACGGCGTTGCATCTTCCGATTCCGACGCAAAGAAGGAGACGGCGTCGTTTTCGTTTGGGTTCTCTTGAGGTGGCGGCGTGCACGTGACAGCCTGGGGAAGATGGAGTGAGAGAACGAGAAGAAGGAGAGGGAAAGATTAAGGCCGCCCTTTAGTACTCTCGAAAACGCCGCAGGCACAATCTCTCGACTTGAACAGAGAGAGAGCGGAAGGAATACTCACGGCTATGTATGTGTAGTGTTGGATTGGGTGCCGCTTGTGAAGTTGGCTTCTCTGGAGATGAATTTGCTGTGTGCGTATTTGAATTCCGTCTCTTTTGTTTCTTTGGATTGTTTGTCGTCATGTCGATTCGTTGACGACAACAACCACATCTCATTTAGATTTTGCCGCGACTGTGCGTGTGTCTGCGTGCAGCTGCTCAGTTGCATCACGCCGAGAAGAACTACTGTCAATTAATCACAACTTCCGATAAAAACCACAGCAATGTTCCATTCCTCCGTTTGTATATTTACATTTCTTTGCCCGCAAAACGTATAATTATTCACTCTCCGCCTCACAATGCATTTGTACTTCGCGGCCACCGCTGCTGCACACGCGCCGCCGTCTCGTCCTCAACACTTGCGGCATACCGCATCGACGCCTTTCCGTGCGCAAAGAGGCTTGTGCGGCGCAAGTTTTTGTCACTGCTGTCGCCCCCGCGCTCATGCTCTCTCTCCCTATCACGTGCGCAGTGCAGGTGCGCGATGCCCCCGGCAGGCGTGCGTGCAAACACGGCGCCGTCTGCAAAGTGGCGACCGCACACAATGCACGTTGTCTCTTCTGTGATGATTACGGGGCGCGACGACACTTGAATGTACTCCGCCCTCGTCTGCACAAAGATAGAGAAATGCATCATTACGGGTGAGCAGCCATTACGGAACGAGCAATCTCCACTGTTTTTGTAACACACCCAGACACACACACAAACATCCAAATGTAACACATACAGACACACAGACACACGCAGTCGCACATACACACGTACATATACACGCATGCAATGTATGCGCGTTCATCGCCAATTTGATACAAACAGACAGAGAACACATGCTGTATGCACGTATGACACAACTGCACGTGCCAGCAGTATAATACAATACGCACACTAAGATACTGGGCTCGATGGAGGTTCTTGATGACAAGTGCGTCTCTGTGGTGGTGCACACTCTCCCGGATGGCCACAGACAGAAACCGCTCGATTGATTCGAGGGGAGTGTCTGGCGGAAGGAGGTCTAGCACCTGAACGGATTAGGGTTAGTGCTTGTGTTAGTGATAGGGTTGTTTTGTTTTGTTTTGTTTGAATTGCGGGTTGTTTGTTGATTATTTGTTGTCATGCTTGTTTGAGTGGGTTAATTTGGATTGAAATGGAACAGCAGAGAGACAGAGAGAGAGAGAGAGAGAGAGATGTAGGATTCAAGTCAGTGTCATAGGCGCTGTGCCCATGGACTCCACAAGAGAG
>CALSCR010003489.1:0-23176 GCA_943704495.1 Pigoraptor chileana | reverse complement strand
GGTGAGGGGGAGGGGGGAGGGGGGAGGCAGACTTAGCACAGCGGCTGTGCATCTCCATTGATTGTCAGTGCTTTGTCCTGTTTAGTTTGTGCATTGAGTCACTCTGTGTCTCTCTGACTCATCTGGGCATCATGACGCCCATCACACTGGCTTGAATTCTGCATGGTCGTTCGCTCCTGATCTCCAATTCCAGCCGCCGCGAGAATGTGTCTGACTTGGTGCCTTTGTATTTGCTGTTCCTGGTGCTGTTACTGCTGTTGTGTGTGCGCAGGTGTACGGCATCGTTGACGAGATCTTCCTCGCGGGTGAGATTATGGAGACCAACCAAGGCCGCGTGCTCACGCGCATTCAGGCACTCGACAAGGATGCCGGCGCCGTCTAAAGTGATGGGAGGGATAGAATGAGCTTGCAACTGCGTTTGCGTGTGTGTGCGCGCTGTGCGTGCATCAAACAATGCGGCTTGCATCTCTGCCTTGGTGTCTGTATTCGGTGCTGTCCATGGATTCCGTGCGATCTGCCGTCCATCTGATCGATTGCGTCGTCCTTCTTGTTGCTCGTTTTTGTTTCTGTGCATATCTTGCTTGTTTTTATCTGCTGTGCGTGAAATTATGGCCATTTTTGCGTTTCGTTTTATTGAATGAACCGATAATCCATCTAAAACATTTGCACCTCTAAACAGGATTTGTTCGCGCCTATACAAATACGCACACGCACACACACATACGCGCGCGCCCACAAGTGCGAGTACTTTCTAGCCAACACATACGCACACACACACGCACACACGCGTACACCCACACATAGACACACATACATGCATACACACACACATACACATATACCGTTTTACGAACTTGTTATCTTGGACGATAGTGTGCAAATTGAATCGAGTGATTCTGTCAATTGCAACTTCAGGCAAGAGACGACATCTTCGGGAGTGGTCTTGAGTGGTCTTGTTTATTCTCCCCGGGCGCTGATTGACACTCGCATCTCTGTGCCTGCTGTGTGTCAGTGTTTAGTAACACCGGCCTAGTTACTTTGCAACGCTGTTACGTTCGTGACATGTTTGAGCATCCACCAGTACAAGCACTTTCCACGCGTCATACTGCCGAAAGTTGCTTTCTGTGTGTTCACGAAGTTTTCGAGGAGCACTCTGCGGCCCAACACGGGTTCATGGGCGCCTTTTGGAGTCATTTGCACATGCACACACACACACACACACATATATACACACCGGCATACACGCACACACGACAGACAGACATATACCCATACATAACACACGCACGCACGCACACGACACACACGTATGCACCCACGTGCGAGTGTCTCTATCAGCACATGCCTATCTCTCAATCACAGGCGATTGAGTTATCACAAGAAAATGGTATTGGCGCACTGCCACGCCCTACTCATACTAACGGATGTAAATTGGTGATTATTCGCATGCCTTCACAGATATTCACCACCTGCATTGCCAGAATGTGGGCAACCTTCATTATGCGGCACATACATACAGTTTTGGCAAGACGTCAGCAGTGTGAGACCAACAGGCGCACTAAAAGATTAAACTTCGTACTGTGCGTACCCATTAGTGTACATGAGTGACGCTGATGAACTGTGCGCGTGTGTGTGTGTGTGTGTGTGTGTGTGTGTGTGTGTGTGTGTGTGTGTGTGTGTGTGTGTGACTGTGTGATTAGGGACGGAAGGAAGTGAAAGATCATGTGACCATCAACGGATTTTTATTACGCAGTCCCAATCATTATCCACTATGTATGGAACGTACAATTATTTCAGCGGCAACACAGTGTGGAATGTGTGCATGAGGACAGACTGCGAGACAGCCACCTGACACACACACACACACACACACACCAGGCATTCAACACAACAACACATGCTCGCCCACCCTTGCCTTCACTGGAAGATTTATATATGCCGCAGCTTGATCACACCACTGGCACAGTACAGAACACACCCGTAATCTACAATAGATTTCAGAGATGGCGTCGTCTTTGGGTCCCGCGGCGTACCCCACTACGACTGATTACCTTGCTGATTTCTGGCAGCAGTCGCACGATACGTGGGCGACACTTTGGGCGCGCATTGCGGGTGATCGCACCGAGTGGGAGCTCTTTGTGTGGGGCACTTTTCTGGTTCACATGACCTTGTTCTGGGGTGTCAACGCACTTCTCGCCGTCGTCGACATCTTCCAGGTACCAAAGTTCCTCATCCGATACAAGATTCAGCCGGGACAGAACCAGCCGCTCAACCCATGGCGCTTTGCAAAGTCGTGCCTCGTTGTTCTGCTGAACCAGCTCTTTTGGCTTCCCGCGCTCACGGCCGCCGCCTTCCCGATTGCACAGTGGAGGGGCATCTCTGCACTCCTTCCCCTGCCCCGCTTCGAGCGTGTCATTTTCGACATTGCGGTGTTTGGACTGCTTGAGGAGGTTGGATTCTATTATAGCCACCGCGCCCTCCATCACCCCATCGTCTACAAGAACATCCACAAGATGCACCACGAATGGACAGCGCCCATCGGCATCTCGGCGCTTTACTGCCACCCGCTCGAGTTTTTCCTGTCGAATTTGTTTCCCATCATACTCGGGCCGCTCATAATGGGCTCGCATCTGCTCACAATGTGGCTGTGGTTCTCGATGGCGATCATAGTGACGGTCAATGTGCACTCTGGATACCACTTTCCGCTGATGCCGTCCCCCGGTGAGTGCTTGTCTCGAGCATGAGTTGCTTGTGTTCGGCTCTCTTTTTTATACGTCAAACGCTTTCTCTCCACTCACTCACTCTGAATGTGAAGTCCTCGGGCACAAACGTGTCCTTAAATTCCTTCTCTCTCTGTGATGGGGTCATGGGCATCAACACAGATTAAAAACGCACACTGTATCTGTCTGATGGCATATGTCTCGGTGCTGCGGATTGATTGACTGATTAATGTGTGCACATCAGAACACGAAAGCTAATCGCAATGTCGCCTTCCATTATGTTCGACGCTCTTTTTTTATCGCAACGGAATGTGTTGTGAATCAACGGCAGAGTTTCACGACTTTCACCATCTGAAATTCAACAACAACTTCGGAGTCATTGGCATCTTGGACTGTGAGTATCCCGACGCACACACACACACACGCAACACAGGGACACCCACGTGCGCGACACGTAGACACACACACACACTCACACTCACACGTACACGTACACGTTCACGCAACTCAGGGACACACTTGCATTCACACACACAGACACACACGCACGTGCGCACGCACAATCTCCACACTCCAACGAGCCAACAAGGCTGCACTTTCATCGTACTTTCTATCCACCGTCCCTTTCCTCGACAACGTATCACAAAATGCATTTTCTTGACGATGGAACACAAAAGCAATCGACGGAAAATCTTTTGCGATAGTTAATCGGATTATAATCCTGTTCTCCTCACCTTAAAACATAACCACAACAACAACACATCACACACACACACACACACACACCAACAGATCTACACGGCACGGACCAGAAGTTCCGCAGCTCGAAGCAGTTCCAGAACCACAAGACCCTGCTCAGTCTGGAGCCGCTGGTGGCCGCGTCGTCGTACATTCACAGCGACGACGCAGTGAAAACACCATCGAAGCGCGAGTCACTCCCACGCAAGGCCAAAAAGGCCATGTGAACATCCGGCTGGTCTAAATGTGGGATCTAAATGTGGGATCTGAGTTTCCTGCATTGTGGCAGAGTTCACTGTGACCGTTTTGGGACACACATTACTCGAAATGTATATAATAAGAACATTGGAATGCCACGTTTGCGTTTACGCTGTGTGCACGTGTATGTGTTGTTTGTGTGTTGTCGCATCATGGGTCGTCTAAAGGTCGAGTGATGGGTCGGTGGGCTCTCCGTAATGGCAGCGCAAGCGCAATCGCTTATAGCAGTCTCAAACAGTAGCGAGGGATTGGAAACTCACTTGGAGAGAGACGGTGTGTGTGCTGGTACGCATGTGGGCTGGTGTGTGCATGCTTTGGGCGTCTTGTCCATTGAGTTGGCAACGAAGGAGTAATATCGCTTCCTTCATTGTACCGCGCACACTCGTCGGCAGCCGTTTATATAATATGTACACGCAAGCCCCATTGACAGTCGACCCCAATACGAAAACAATCGCAAACGCAAAACGCAAAGCAAACGGCACGCAGCGCAGACATTCTGTCGACTGCGGTGAGTGACACATTAAGTGCCGAGCACACATACGCAGGCACACACATACGAACACAGGTACAGGCACACACCCACTGCCATCGCCATTATGACCTGAATGCGCGCCCCACACGCATGTTCTCCTTCTCACTTTCCGTTGGGCTGTTGCTGCGTGCGCGCACAAAGACTGCGTCGGACGGAACATTAATCGCCTTTCCACTCGGCACGCGTGTGAGACGAGGCGCTCCGTTGTTTGCCATGTTGTTCACGTTGTTTGCGTTGGCGAGCGGCGGTCGCTTTTCTGTCGGTACTGCCGCTGCAACGACGGGTCCTCGCACAAACATATGGAGTCCTCCGTGTGCTTGGGCGTGCATCGGCGCTGCATTATCGTTACCGTAGCTTCCATTGCTGTGCCGCCCGTAATCGCTAGGGTCTCTGTCTCTCTCTCCACTTGAAAGGCCTCCATCCGTAGATCCCTCTCTCACACCGCCGTTTCTGTTTTCGCCCGTTGAATGCACCTCCTGCGACGAGGACGCCGATGAGGGCTGTGCGAGTAGCGTGCCCGTCAGCACAGAGAGTATGCGCCCCAAATGTTGCTGCATCTCCCCGGGAGAAGACGACGGGAGCACAGAGTACCGTATCATATCGCGCACCAATTCCTCCGTCCTGAGCGAGTGAAAGACACACAGCGGCACAAGCTATGAGCGGCAAGTATATATAATTGTGGGCGTGCATGCGCCACATTAAAATACGTGGGAATGATCTGCGTGGGAGTGTATAGGGGATTCACTCCCAATGAAGCAGTGGTGCAGTGATAATTCTCCCGAAGGCAATTGAGTGCATTGGCCCACGAGTGTTGGGGAGAGTGACAAGTACTTATCCAAGTGGTAAAAGAAAATTGTGCGTCGTACGAGTTAGTGCAAGAGTGTGTGAATTAGTTGCATGCACAACGCTCACCGGACGACACGCTCGTCGTACTGTCGCTCTCTCTTTGCAATCGACCGTTCTCGCGCTGTTGACGGCAGCAAACACACACGCAAAACAAGCATCAGACAGGGTATAATTGTCGGATACTCGGGCGACAGACAGCAAAATCACGGCATGTGCAACATGACGGGGTCATTTTTGCTCAGAGTCGGCCGTTGTGCCAGCCCGGATGCGTGGACAGCGCCAGAGTGATTGATGGCACCCACCCAACAGCTGCCGCTCCTTCTCTTCCAGGGCGTGTTCTCGCACCCGCAGTGTCTCCTCCTTCCGACGGAGTGAGCTGCTGCGCCTGGAACACGTCACAGCAACGGGTTCGCACAAGTGCATGCACAATATGATGAGCACAAAAGATAAGTCGGTACCAATGTATGCTTCAATATGTGTATGTGTGGCTACGTCACAAGAAATACATACAACAGTCAGTCATGCTTTGATTATGAATCACTGCACAGATGATGTGGGGACCCTCTGGTCGTATCAATATAGGTTGGCAGATGAATGTGGGATTTGGTGCCCTAGACGTCGTGTCCAATGGACTCCACAAGCGAGATTCTCCACAAAATGCCACAGGTATAAGTCCGTCGACTCACCCCTGCATCGCCTGTTCCTCAAAGAAAGACGCAAGCTGAGGCACCGTCAGCATCTGCTCTATGCTGGGTCGACGAAGGTGCTACGCGTGCAAATGACAGGGGACACGGGACACAGGCATACAATGGTTAGTACCATGCCATGGTTGAGATTGCATCATGTTGTCGGTTCAAAGTCCCTGTGTGTCCCTATCAAAGTCAGATATGCATGCACACATATCACTGCCTCTAGGCGAGCGCAGAGTGCATTGCGGACACTCACATCGACCTGGAGCATTTGTCGTATGACCTTGTTCATTGCCTCGGAGTATTGCGACGGCAGTCGCTTAATGCGGCCGTCGGATATCTTCACGGCGAGCGCTTTTTGTGTGTTGGCATCAAAGGGAGGCCTGTGTCGTGTGTGCGTGTGCGTGTGTGTGTGTGTGTGGCCGTGGGACGGATATTTGTCAGTGAGGATGCCTACACCCGAACACAGTCAAACTTTAGGCATAGAGAGACAAAGAAACGATTTGGAGATATATGATTCAAGTCTTAGGCGCAGTGCCCATGGACTCCACAGAAAAGATTTGGAGAAAGAAAAACAATATGCACAAATCGAAGCTCCTCCGTGCGGCCACTCACGTGAGTGCACACAGTTCGTATAGCAGACATCCGAGGGACCAAATATCTGACTTGTCGTTGTAAGCCGCCTCGTTAATTTGCTCCTGCACGGACAGCGTGATGTGGTGTGTGATGCAACGAGACATAAAAAGGTGAGTGGTTGTGTGTGTGTGTGTGTGTGTTGCAGAGCGCCACGCGGGAGGAGGGAGGGAGGGGGGAATGCATTCTGAACCCGTCTTGTAATCGGGCTCCGTCTGAAAGATGGTCGTGTGGGATTGTGTGTTCATGTGTGTGCGCGGTATGTGTGCGTGTGTGGATGCATGCAAATAACCCACCGGTGACATGTAGAAGGGCGTGCCAACAAACGTGTGTGCAAAGTGAGCCCTTTCAGACAACACGCGTGCAAGCCCGAAATCTCCCAATTTGACGTTGCCGGCGGCGTCCAGGAAGACATTTGCCGGTTTCAGATCCCTGCGAAGAGAGAGCGGAATTACCCCATTTGGAGACGAACAGATCAGCTGAAATCGTACGAATTTGGGCCAGTATGCAAAGTATGTCCATTTTCGGCAATAGCGGACGTGTTACACGGTCCTTTCAAACAGGTGTGCAATCGCTGGGTTATTGGAAATTTGCGACCACGAGACAAAGAGGTAACGAATGGACACGCGTAAAATACACAAGATACACAAGGCCGCACAGGTAGGTACAGGGACAGGGACAGAGACAGAGAGAGATATAGACACACACCTGTGAAGGACCGCTCCGTCTTTTCGCTGGTGACATTCTTGGAGCGCAAGAACAACCTGCGCACACACTCTCCACACAAATGATTCGTCCACAAATTGCCTACGAATGCAAAAAGGTGGTTGTGTGCATGTGCGCGAATGAGCGAGGGGAAGAACCAAAAAAAAGACATTTAATATCAAGGATCCTTAATGATACACATGTTCATCAGCAGTTGCAACTCAAACAGACAGGTGGCTTCAGAACAGAAAATGTGCAATGTCTGAGTGCCACAGAAATGGTCGACGATGCTTGCATAGCTTGCCCGCCCATTGGACACAATTCTAAGCACATACATATAAAGTCATATACAGTCACACACACACACCACTGCAGCCCCACCTGTCTCTCCGGTGCCGCCGTATCATGGAGGCAAGGTCACCACCCTCGCAAAACTCCATCACAATATACACCCGGGTTCGCTCCCTGTCGATAATACGGTCGTAATACCGCACAATGTGGGGACTCCTGAATTCGCGCAGAATATTCACTTCACTGACGAGCATCTGCTTCTCCCGCTCCGACATCCGCCCGTAGTCGATCTCTTTCCACACAAGGGTCTGCGTTGTGTGTACAGAGTGTGTGTGTATGCATTGTAAAGAGATATCCATATATAATGCTCGTGCATTTTAGTTTTGGACTATTGCTAAGAATACTATCGAAACCAATTCATATTGACGCCAGTAACTAACACGGTCAAGTTCTGTGCACTTGCCATCAGAGAGGCACTTGCAGACACTCGCGTGAACAGGATGCCCATGAAAAACACACACACAATCACACGGCAGCACAATTCTACGCACCCTGCCATCGGATTTTCGTCTGATTTTGTGAACTTTACCGAACGATCCCGTGCCGATGACATCGAGCTGTTCATAGTCCTCCAATTGAGACGGCATCTTCTCTATCGCTATTGAAGGCAAGTCTTTACAGAGGGCCGGAATCGCAGGCGGAAAGATGGCTTCAACACCTACAAATGCAGTATGAGGTGTACCAAGCAATAGGCCATTTCGATACGCGAATCGCCACAAAAAAATAACACCGTTCACGAGAAATAGCACTCGGTAAACAGACAATCTTTTGCCTCCTTTAACGTGCTGTCGAACAGCGGATATGGGCAAAGAATGTGTGCACAACCGCTGAAAATTGTTGTAATCGGGGCGTCGATTGAAGCGTGTTGTCGCCAGCCAATCCCATCAGTGACAGTTTGAATTTCGCGACGGATTTGAATCAAAGTGCGACTCCCGCCCAATGGAGAGTTTACTCCAGTTTACTCCGGAGGGCGCAGAGTTTACTCTGCTGTCAGCCCTGCCTTCAGTCTCTCATCAGTAGACTGACGGGGCATCCTTCAACGCCTTCATCTCCAATCAAAAACTACTAAAGTTTAGCAATTGTTCTTTCCATCACTAATAACGTGAAGGCACTATTGGCACGCACATTGTGCATCTGCATGCTTGCTTTGTTTTGTTGTGCCTGATTGTGCCGAGCGTCCGGGTTCTTTCATCCGCATCGCAAAGGCATTGCAAGTTGTGCGGCCTCTTTTTATTGTCTTGCGGTCGCTTATTTTTACAACAAAACCAAAGTGGAAAATGTCGGACGAGGCATTGTTGAACATCAAGGTATGTATTTTGACTTACGTGGATGCGACTACCCTTGTTTGGCCGTTACGTTGCACGCATCCTTTTATGCCAAGAATACTGCTGCTCATTGTAATTACCCAATGTATGCACATGCATTTGGTCTATTGTTGCAATTCACTATCAACGGTTGTTTGGATCACTCTTATGTCTATGAAAAAATGACGTCTTTGACTCATCCGCATCCTACCTCTTGTGTTGCACGTGTGCCCCGTACAGGATGTGGAGGCAACATCAGTGACGCTGATGGCAGCCGCCCACTACATCAAAGACCATTGCGCAGCACAGAACAAAGCGTTCATTATTTGTCACGATAAGTTTGGGCATCCCGAGAAGTGTCTCAACGAGGGCAAGGCTGTGACAGACTGTGTGCGCGACTTGTGGGTACATCCCGTGGTTCTGATCGCGTGTGCTTTGTTTTATTTTTTTAATTCAGCAACATTTCTCTGTAGCGTTTAAGACACGCACTTGGATCAACTTGTCTCTCTCTGTCTCATGTTGGAGTCGATGGGCTTATGCCTAAGGCATATTGATACCGAAGGTCTCTGTCGCTGTCTCGCTGTCCTTTCTCTCTTACTTGTGTGGGCGCTGCACCATGAATCCTTTGTCTATTTGGTTCGTTCGGCACCCCCTCAAATTGCCCATGGCTGCATATACTATGGATGTGATGAATTGCAAGTGTTGTTTTGCAAGTAGCTCTTGCATTGGAAGGGCGTGTGATATGGAATGTTTTTAAGTTCCATGTGTGGTTGGAAGGACATTTTCACGCAGTATACTCGCAACTGTCGCATTTACGCTCACACACTGCACAGCCGCATGCACACATAAACGGAACACTCGTTTCCAATTTACCTCTCTTTCTCTTTCTGCATGTGTATATAATTGTATGTATGTATTTATATGCTCTTGCTGCCACTCATATGTCCTTTCCATAACCCATCCTCGATTTCTTTCTTTTTTTCGGCATCTCCCGTCATATTCCGCCCATTTCCAGCTTTCGAAAGATGAACACAAACTGCAAGGAGCAGTTTGAGGCGCAGGTCAAGTGTCTTGATGGCAACAACGTCGAATATCAGTACTGCAGAAAGACCCAGAAGGCATTGGACAAGTGCGCCCTCGAGAAGCTGGTGCGTTTGTGTTGTTTGTCGTGTGTGTGTCGTATGCATGTTGTGTTCTTATGCCTTTGTGTTGCATGTGTGTTTTGTGTGTGTGCGTATGTGCGTGTGTGTGTGCGCGCCATGTGATTCTTCGTCATATTTTTGCATACGGCAATAGTGCCCTCCTGAGACACCACACCGAGTGGCTAAATTCTCTATTGTAATTCTCCCTCTCTTCCATCGGCTGGGATTAGGGGCTGAATGGGTCTGGCATGTCA
Organism: Pigoraptor chileana; assembly: GCA_943704495.1. Taxonomy (NCBI): domain Eukaryota; class Filasterea; order Ministeriida; family Capsasporidae; genus Pigoraptor; species Pigoraptor chileana. The sequence goes on along the minus strand of CALSCR010003489.1, from coordinate 13,004 downwards.
CTAGTGTTCAACTCCAACTGAGCGGCGACACCCGTGAACGAACGCTCAATCCGAAAATTTATATGGCTGTGTATTGCGCAGTATGTGCGTCGCAATTATCGCTCGTGTTTTATGTGCAATTATATGAACTACACATGAACTGCAGGTGCGAATTGCAAGTGCATCCCCTTTTTTTGTGTTTCAAATTTCAAATTAGCTCGATCCTGCATCCTTAACAGACTGTGTCATCCGAGAAGTGCCGCCGTTATTCTCCCTCGATTGCGTTGTTGCAATAGGAAGAGCAGGAGTATGTGTGCTTACAATAGGACCAGCACTGCTGAAATGAGTGTATTTGTTCGCTGTCTTTCAAGAGTGCTCCTCACACTTATTTGCAAGGGTCAGCGCAATTAGATTGAAAAGGGCGGCTAATTTGTACGGTTTTACGGGATCTGTTTCAAATTGGAGTCCGGGGCACACCCACAGCTGGACAAACCACAAGTCAAAGTGCAGACTGTCAGGCCACGCGCGCGCGCACAACGACTGTGTGTGTGTGAATGTTGTGCATGTTGCCCGACCAATCTTGTGCGTGTGTGCGTGTGATTGTGCCCTCTTTGCAAGCTCCATCCGCCATCCAACTTGGCTCATTGAGAATAGATACTCTCCACTGAACATTGGACAAATTGATCAGTCGAATTCGCGGTAATTACGTGCAATCGGTGCGTAAATTCTGTGTCATGCGGATGGTTCAATTCGGGGCGGAGTTCCATGGTTTTTGTTTTTTTGTTTCTGTTTTTTATTCCGAATGTATCTCAAAAGATCGAGTGCTGTTTTGCTTTTGAGCTCATCTCAATTTTTTAGGATTAGTAGTACTGTAATCACCATTTGATCAACTTGAAGTGCTTTGCTTTTGCGCACTAGTCCAGTGTTTGTCTGAACTTAATCTTTTGTGAGTGCTACCGCTTATACACTCTCGCTCGGACGAATACCCGTCATTGTCTCTCCTTTGTCTCTTACACGCTGCAAACCTACGATAAGCAGCCACAACAGAGGCAAGCAAAGTGGATCTCGGATTAACTACCGAAACACAGCAACAACAGCAAAAATGAACCTCATCTTTGGCCTGCGGGGGCTCTTCACCTTCGTTCTATTCGTGAGTATTTGAAGCTTGCATCATGTGTTGCGAGTGTTTATCTTCGGTGGTGGATGGACGCTGTCGTTTATGCATGGCAATGAACTGTTTTTTTTTTACGACACTGACGATCGCGTCAGCAGTCTCCTTCCATCCTGCCTTCAGTTGCATTTTCGGCTCAATGCTATTATTGTAAGCCGCATATGTCGTGTGTGATATACTCGATTGATGGCCGAGTGTTGTCTCTTTCCAGTTTTTCTTCTTTTACTTCTTTGTTTTTTATATATTCATTTTTGTATTGAATCCATTTGTGCATTCTTTCCTGTGATGGTTTGTGAATTCGATTTCAACAATTGTCTTGTGAAAACTGGCCCCGCGTATACTGATGACCCTGGTCTTTCTGGCCCATCATGACACACGCACACATACACATCACACATACACACACGAATATATACCTACATACACACACACACACATGTACTGCAGATCGTGTCGGTTGTGTACTTCTCGGCTATTGCCTATTCCACCAACAACAATGACCTCCAAGGCTCGAACTGCTTCCTGTTTTACAGGAGTGCCAGCTCAAAGTGCGAGGGATGCTGTGGCTACGTCATTGCCGAGGGTGAGCAACTATAAGTCCGTGCGTGTGTGTGTGTGTGTGTGTGTGTGTGTGTGTGTGTGTGTGTGTGTGTGTGTGTGTGTGTGTGTGTGTGTGTGTGTATGTGTATGTGTATGTGTATGTGTATGTGCATGTGTATGTGTATGTGTATGTGTATGTGAATGTGTATGTATATGTATATACATGTGTGTGTGTATGTGTATGTATATGTGAATGTATATTTGTAAATCTATGTATGTGTGATATAGGATTCAAGCCAGTGTCATAGCGTATTTGATAGTCGATGAAAGCACCCAATTGGGCATATGTGTGTGTATGTGTATGTGTGTGTGTGCTCACCTCTGTTACTTTTGCGTGCAACTGTCTCCTTTAATTGTCCAGGCGTGATTGTCATGTTGTCGTGCCTCGGATGGGTGGTTGTCGGATACGCCAAGCGGACCACTTCCACCGGCCAAATGTTTCCCACTGTGGTGAGTATTAGTAGCGAGTAGTGTTGGGGATGATTTTGTAATGGTAGTGTGAGTGGTGGTTGTAGAGGGTGTAAGCAGCGAGACGAGTGGCTTTATTTGTAATAGTAGTTGTTAGCTGTTGAATTAGTGAGGGCGAGTACTCAGTGAGTAAGGACAGAATGGATGGTGTGCAGTTTACAAGACCAATTGGTCGCATGTGGTGTGTGTGTGTGCATTGCTGGGTGCGGCAGTGCCTGTGTGCACGCAACGGCACGCAACACCCCCATTTACACATCCTATGATTGCCCACTGATGATTATGTGTGCGCGAGTGATGACGTGTAAGCGTGAAGGGCGAAATAATGATCCGGATATCATTCTTATCACGTTAATATCCTTATCTTATGTGCGCGACATACACACACACTCTCTCTTATCCGCACACTGGCTTCCCGCGAATGGGGACCAGTGCGTTTTTGTGGAGTCCATGGGCACAGCGCCTTTGACACTGAGTTGAATCCTAAATCTCTTATCCGCACACACACACATCCCATGCAGGACCTCATCATGGCTTTTCTGCTGGCTATTCTGACTCTGGTTGCGGGAATCATTGTCTCTGCCGGATTTGCCAAGACTTGTGACGGTGTGCCTAAGTGCAACAAGCTCAAGGGGTACAGTGCTGTCAACACTGCACAGGGCGCCGTCTGGGTTGCATTTGTCCTCCAGGTGTGTGTGTGTGTGCGTGTGTGCACTCACGTGTGTACTTGTGTTTATGTACCTTAGCTTGCAGGCATGTGTGTGTATGTCTCTCTCTCTCTGTGTCTCTGTGTCTGTATTGTGTCTGTGGACAGGACTACGTGTCTGTGCAACATTTGTGGTTTTTCTCAACTGTGCTCAGCCGTTTTCCGCTGTCGGAGGATCATAATCTTCTTTGAAGAGGATTGTGTGGCATCCATCGAGAGTTTGTGCTTCTGCGTTTTGTATTGGGTAAAGTGACGGTGATACGAACCCACACACTCTGACCGCCTATTCTCAATCAACAACATCTTGAATCACAAACAAACAAACATCGACGCAGGTTGTTCTGACGGTCATTATGTTCATATCTCGTCGCAATGCCAGGTCGGCTGACAAGGAAGCGGCGATCCGCACCTCTGTCCCTGGTCTTGCACCCACCGACGCAGCAGGCCCGAAGGCGGCCATATAAGCACACGTCTAAGCACACGTGCTCCCCTCCCTTTCTCCCATGTCTCTCTGTCTCTCTCTTTCTCTCTCTCTCTCTTGTGTGTGGAGTCCATGGGCACAGCGCCTATGACACTGATTTGAATCCTACATCTCTTTCTCTCTCTCTCTCTTGTGGAGTCCATGGGCAAAGCGCCTGAGACACTGACTTGAATCCTCCCTTTCTTCCTTTCTGTCATTCTCTGTCACAAGTAAAAGTTCACAGGAACAGACCTCACTCTAACTTATGTCTCTTGTTCGCTCGTTCTCTCTCTCTGGTGCCCTAAGACAATGACTTGAATCCCACATCTCTCTCTGTTGCTGGTTGGAGTTGCAAGGCGTGTGTGAATATTATAGGGTGATGACGGCTCTTGAAACAAAATTTCTTCTCTCGCTTTTGTTGGCTGTTGTGATGTGCTGGATGAACTTAGTTTCCCGCGTGCATTCTTGCCTTGTAGGCGACAGAGGCCAAGGGAGCCATAATATTGTCTCCATTGGGAAAGCACCCTTGACAGAGGCACAGTGGATTGGGTTGTAGCGACTGTGTTTTATATCACCACACAACGAGCAGATCGTGCTCTTGGCTTGGGTCACGTGGATGACCATTGCATCACGTGAGAATTTGTCAGCAGTCAGATCCCAAACACACCGACTCTCGGCAGTGGCATGACTAAGCTTATAACTGCATCCCGCGCGCACTCTACTCATCACACAATCTATTTGTGCTGTGTGACATTTTTTTCATTCGGCAGCCCCCCCCCCACACACACACTCGCATCAAACCATACCACACCAATCTAACCAATGCACCCCGCGTTGTAGTGTGAATGCAACCGCGACTCGCAGTCCTTCGGCAGCTGCGCGCAATTTCGCCGCGCGCATCGCCGCCGAGTAAGACATTGCCGTCGCCATCAAATTCATCTGCGACAAATACGAGAACATCAATTGCATCGAGGCACATCCCAGTGCGAAGGACGTCGCACCGCATCCACGCCAAAGCGTCTCCCACTCCTTCTGCGTTTGCAAACAGCACCGGCCCAATGTCTGCATATGCACACCGAAACAACATAAGAGTGTCGTCTGCGAATCAGGGTGCAATGGAGGCGTATTATGTCGACCCTCCATCGAGGCCTGTGCGCGATGCTCGTGGTCACCTGTGGACAACGCATCCCGTCACACCTGCACCTCAACCGCAGTCCAGATCGCTCGCGACGCAGGCGACACACGCATCGGCACAAGGATCACATGGATCGGTGTATGGATCTCCATTCGCCGGAAGAACAACAACTACAACAGCAACAACAAATGCACGCTTTTACGGGGCAGACTCACCACACCGTGGCAGTCAGCCCAATGCGTCGTCGCACAGCGATGCACAGCATGCGCACAGTGGGCACAGTGGTCACGGCGGTGGTAACATCGGTGCAGTGCCCCAGGGTGGCTATCGCAGTGCGCCGCCGCGTGCGTGGATGAAGCCAGACGGCGTCACTGTAGTTTCTGCGCGTCCGTTTGTGGATGCATCGTACAGGCGCAACGGCTTTTCTGTGATGAGTTACAACGTGCTGGCGGATTCTCTTCTCTACGAGAACTTTGCGCTGTATTCGCAGTGTCCGCCGTCGGCAAAGAAGTGGAAGTATCGCAGAGACAATCTCGTCGTGGAGATCGGGGATGCCCGGCCGGACGTCGTGTGCATGCAGGAGGTGGAGCACTTCGAGTTTTTCCGATACATGCTCAAAGCGCAAGGTGGGTTGTTGTGTTTTGTGTGCGTGCTTGTGTGTGTGTGTGTGTGTGCTTGTATGTGCGTCAATGCAAACATGGATGCATATCATACATGCCCCAACGGCGTCATCCCACAATTCTGAACATACATGCAACACACACACACGCAACACGCAACACACAACACAACATACAACATACAACACACAACACACAACATACAACTCCGCACATACGCGCACGTGCACAGGCCTCAAGGGACACTTTGTGAAGCGCACGGGTGACAAGCCCGACGGATGCGCCTTATTCTATCGTGATTCGTTGTTTACACTTGTCGACCACAGCGAGATTGAGTATCTGCGTGCCGACTGCCCTCCTCTTGACCGCGACAATGTGGGGATGGTTGCGCTGCTCCTCCACAAGCCCACCGGTCGCCACGTGTGTGTTCTGCAGACGCATCTTTTGTACAATCCGCGGAGGGGGGACATCAAGCTCCTCCAGGCGGCTATGCTCCTGGCAGAGGCACGGAGCGTCATAAACAGAAACGCCCTTCGCATCGGCGCCGCTGGACACAACAGCAGCAACAACAGTGCGGCGGCGGCATTGGGGGCATCGGAGTCCCTGCGCGTCGCATACGGACAGGTCACGTGTCCCGTTGTTCTGTGCGGTGATCTTAATAGCACTCCCGACAGCGACATACTTTCGTATCTCATCAACGGAGGCATTGCGTATGCCGGATTGGACCGCGCCCACATGTCCGGACAGGAGGAAGTCAAGCGCGGTGACAGTCCGTACACACCCGTTTCGGAGCGGAAGAAGCGCGCGGCACTTGCGGCTGCTTCCCCGTCCCCATCGCCAACAGTAGTAACTGAAACAACGGCAACAGTAACAACAGTAACAGTAACAACACAGAGCGAATCCGCCGACCATGTGGAGAGCGTGTCTGGGGGGGCAGGCACATCCAGCGAAGGTCACGTGGTGTCTTTCTCGCATGCCGCACTGTGCGCCAGTGACGTCCCTGTTGCGTCCCACGCAACGCCGCCGGTGAACACCGCAAAGCGCCGCAAATTTGATCCAAACAGTATTCTCTCGCATGATTTTATTCCCGTGGGACTGGGGCTGACGCAGACGAGTGCGTGGGAGGCAGTGCCGCGTGGTGAGCACGACGGCATGTCTGGCGGCGATGGTGTTGGTGCTCGCGCCGGTGTTGCAGAAGCAGTGGCAACCGCCGCTTCGATTGCAAAGAAACCGAACATTGATGCGGAAGTGTGGGCTGAGCTTCTCAAACTGCCCAAAAGCGAGCGCAAGGGGGCCTCTGCGCGCATCCGGGGCGAAGTGGTGCGGCGCCACGTGGCCCTGCGCTCGGCGTCAGAGGGCGCGCCGACGCTGACCCACGCCTTTTCGTTTGCGTCGGCGTACAGTGCGATCGATCCAATCACAGATGTTCCCATTGTGACGTCTGCGCACAGCGAGGCCGTTGGGGCGGTGGATTACATTCTCTATGGCGCATACAATGGCGACCGCACTGACAATGCGTTCCCACGAGTGGCGTCTTGTAATGCGAGAGGGGATGTGTGCGCGGCAAGTGTGCGGATGGGTGTGGATGACGCAGCAGCAGGGCCGGGAGAGGGGAAGGGCGTCGGGCTGAGGCTGGCGGCCGTGCTCCGTCTGCGATCGTACGATGAACTTGCCGATTTGCATATGCTGCCAAATTGGCACTTGTCGTCGGACCATCAGTCCCTCGTCGCGCGATTCGAGTTTGAAGGCGTGTGAGTGCGCTTTCCACACGACGCCTTAGTGCTTCTGCGTGCGTTTTTGTGTGCGCGAGAGGGCACGGGATGTACGCACACACGCATGAGCTGCAAGTGCAGAATGCCCCCCCCCCCCCCATCCCCCGTCCATCCCGGGATAGTGTGGGGCAAGTGAGGCCGAGTTCTCGCCAAATCAGCTTGTGGGGCCAGTCGACACCAAAAAAGCGACGGCTGGGGTTGGCGCTAGGGTTGGGGCGGTGAACCCATAACGCCCGGATAAGCCCGGATCTGCTGCCAGTGGGCAGATGTCCCAGGTTGTGCGGTCGTTGGAAGCAGATTTGCGCGTTTTTGTGCGTGTCTTTTCCCTCGCAGTCCCACTGCTACTATTCCTCACTGCTACTACTCAACAACGGAATCCGGCAAAGTGCGACCGCTTCTGTTATGTCATTGCATTGTTGTGGCGACTGTTCTCTGCTGGTGTCAGACAATCATACCTGAGTAAATGGATCAGTTGTGAATCCTCACAACCCCTCAAACATCGCTCTCATACACCCCGGAAGTGGCGCACAGCACAGTCGCACACATTCAGTGTGAGTCACGTGGGATCGCTGTCAGTAATACTTTTATGAAATTCAGTCGCAAACAATGGCGGGACACTCATGCCACGCAACGATGCAACGCAACACACGCAAACGCACGCACGCACGCACGCACGCACGTGTGCACGCACGCATGCACGCACGCACGCACGCATGCACGCACGCATGCAGGACGCCGACGACAGCACATTTGTGGAAAAAGACATAATATCCAACACGAATATCACAGATAGTTGTAGCCACAGCACTCGGGCGGTGCAAAGCATAGCCAACAATGCAATCCGAATGCTCCACACGGATCCCTATGCTCCCCGCGGCACAATTACATCCATTGCGACAGGAAATGCAGCACTCGATCGGGACAAAGAGTGGGGCACACCAGCCCAGCAAAGTACCGCCACCGCAGCACGTGATCTCACGCTTCACACGTCGGTCGATTGTGGCTGCTCCGACAACTGCACAGCCTCAACGTCACGTGAACGCAAAGTGTTTCCGGACGACAGCGCTTTCAAAGCGTGTTCGTTGCCCAGAGAGTCCATGTCCACGTTCGGATCGTCCTCTATCCCAGTGGAGTTTGCCGTGAAGTACCCCTGGTCACTCGCTTGTGTCGCGTGAGCGGCAGACAGGCCACCACCGTTTGTGTTGCGGTGCGCAGCGCCTGCCATTGCCACAACGTAAGACCCGCGAACACGACCGTTCGGTGAAGGCACCAAGCGTCCATCCGCATCATCATCGCATACGTCGACAACAAGGAGCGTGGGTGTGGGCATGTGGGCGTGTGCGTGTGCCTCACTGGACGGTCGCGGAGACGCATCCACGACAACGTCCATCTCCATGGGCATGGAGGCTGCACTTGAAAGCGCGGCGAGCGAATGTCGTGCCGCCGGTGAGCTCAACGCAAACTGAACACCGCTCAGCGTGGCAGCGGCGGCGGACTGGGCAGGGGAGGGGTTTGCGCCACGCGAGATGGAGCCCCGGGGCGACATGCGGGGTGAGCGACCGCCTGCGCTGGCGGATAGTGATTCGCCCAATTTGACCAATTCGCGACCGCCAGAAGAGCTTGCGCGGGGGCGATTGTCCTCGTCGACCTGCGGATGCGACCACAAGAAGGAAGATGGAGGATGAATGAAGAATGAATGAAGAACAGAAGAAGACGAAAAAGAAAAGAAAGAAAAAGAAAAGAAATGTTGGAGAAAGAAAAGGTCGGAGAAGGACAGAGAGAAGGAACAATTCGAGTGACAAGCACTGAAAGTATGTTCGGGAGTATAAAAGTGGGGTGAACTGTGTGAAGGTAGTCAAGAGTGGGATCTGTTTGTAACAACAACAACAATAACAACTGCGGCGGCGGCGGAAGTCCACCCACCTGTCCCATGCGCTCGCATATCATCTTGAACCACGGGTAAATGTCCTTCACCTCACGTGACGGCATCACGCACACCTGGCGGCCGTCCACAAGCGAGAAAATCAGCTCATTCAGCTTGTCGTCAAACTCAATAGTGGCGATCCGATCGAAAGTCACAACAGTGCCCGTCGTGTCCTGGGGTAGTGAGTGAGTGCATGTGTGTGTGTGTTGTTTAAATCGAGATACATAAAAACAAATGTGATGGACAAAAACACAGCCAAATATCCTTAGATAGACATAGTTTTCCAATGAACAAACATGCAATGACGCATGCACACAACACAACACAACACAACACAACACAACACACCACAACAGCAAAACAATTACACAGCTAAACCAGCGAGCGCACACAGTCAATGTATATAATGCAACCCGAGATGGCTGCGTGCACCCACCTCCACGGACGTGAAGTGGGCAATGTATTCGGCCTGGCAGTCAATGATGAGATAGCGCAGATTCCATCGATCCAAAACACCAAATCCCAACCGCATGGTGACCGTCCCCTCGACCTGTCACGTGACCAATCGCGTGTGCGCAGTGGGGTGTGATGCAGCGGCAGAGTCAATCCTCGGTGTTGGCGGCCAAAGGGAATGAGTGGCGGTGCGTACATACCACACCACGCCCATGCGAACATCTGTGGAATCGCACACATACACACGAACACACACACACACACACACACACACACACACCCTTTTTGCCAGTTCAATGACAGACTTCCTCCGTCGCATGTTGTTGACGTTGAGCTTGCGCTGATACTGCGGCTGTATGTCTGGTTTGTGATCCGACGTATTCTCTTCAGAGATTGTGTGCGGACGAAGAACGCCCCGAAATTTCGGAAGGTATATGCACATCATGGTGAATGTGGCGGACACCCATATGGGAAAAAGAGTGAATGCGAACGACAGCTCGACGTTTGTGTTTGGAATCAGTCCGATGGCGGTGGCGACGGCGGCACACATGAGGAAATTGTACATCTGCGCAACGAGGGAGATGCAGGATTCACGTCAGTGTCTTGGGCGCTGTGCTCATGGACTCCACACCAAAGAGAGAAGGATAAAGAAAGAGAGAGAGATGTAGGATTCAAGTCAGCGTCATAGGCGCTGTGCCCATGGACTCCACAAAAACAGAGAGAGAGAGAATGTGTTTGTGTGTGTGTGTGTGTGTGTGTGTGTTGTGAGAGAAAGAAAAACTCTCAGGCATGGGCCTCACAATACACGATAGAAGGAGGGACGGAGGGAGGGAGGGAAAGGTGTTTCTCGCGTTGGATTGGATGCTGGGGTTGGTGTTTGGATAGGATTTGCTTGCGAGAAGACGACGCGGATGTATCACTGTATGATTGCTGTGGCATTACATATATATATATATCAAAAAACTGCGATTATTGCCCACCGAAAAAGCAATGAATTTGCTTTCGTTGAAGCGATGAGGCAGTTTGCGAGTGAGATAGCCGAGGCCACAGCCGGCGACAAGAAGAAGGCCGTTGTATGCGAGGAGGATGCCTGCAGCGGAAGCACATTGTAACAGGCGACATACACGCACATCACACACACAGTGTATACAATATATGTGGAATACAAAAGGCAGAGTCAGTGGTGTTGCAAAAGAGTGTGCATGTGTTCGTGGTCTTGTGAGTAACAGCTCTAAAGGAGAACCGCAAACACGCACAAGCACAACACACATCCACACACACACATGCACAATACACGCACAACACAAACACGCACGCATACGCACACATGCACAATACACGCACAACACAAAACACGCACGCATACACACACATACATACACACATACGCACACGTATACGCACACACACACATCAGCATCCAGCCCCCACCGATCATAATGCTGCCAAAGTCCCCGTCGTTGGATCGGCACCGCCACTGGTTATCGGCGTCCAAGCGCGTGCCATACGAGGGTCTGGGGCGGTCGTGTATCGTATATATCATCAGTGGGATAATCTCTCCAAGGAGAATGCCCAGCGAAATCATCCAGAGGTCACGTGAAGAGACAGCGAGGCGTGCGAGCTTTGGATTGTTGAATATCTTCCACACGAGAATGTTCTTGGCAATGAGATTGCTGTTGTGGGTTGGTTGGTTGGTTGCAGACAAACCGACGAAGGAGACGCGGACAAGAGGGTGGCAGAGGGGCAACTTCAGTACTCCGACGCATCCACAGAACACACACAAAACAAATAGCAGCAACACTAACGAGTAGTAGAAACCGCAGATAATAACCACAACGAATAGTAGTTAATCACCATGTAGTAACAGCAGTAAAAATACCCACCCGAGAATGAGCGCAATGCCGACGCAGAGCATCCAAATACGCAGAACGCACGACGCGTCCGTCACAGTCCCCATGAATGGAATGATCGAGCAGTAGTACACGAGCAGCCCCGCCAGAATGGCAAACAAAAACGACGGATTCGCCGCCTTCATCGCGCGATTTTCTCTCCAACGGTACACGAGCGCGCAAAAGATCAGAGCACATCCGACGCCGAGTGCAATGAGAATCCATGCGACGACCGCGATGGGCTCGCTGTATGCGAGTGGGTCGGCCACTGGCGTGTGTGTGGGTGTGTGTGTGTTTGTGTGTGAGTGTGTGATTGTTTAAGGCGACCACCATTTGAAGAGCACAACACATACACACACACTCATACGGACACAAAAATCACGCAATCGACCCATTCTCACACACACACGTTTTGTCAGTTGTCGCATTGTTCGCCACGTGACTTAGTGAGGCCAATCTACTTACCCGTGGGACACTTTGGACCGCATGGATAGTACTTGTCCATTTTCTGCTGCTGCTCTTTTGCCGCAAGATTTAACGCATTCGCCGAAGACATATTACCGACGAGCGCTTGGGTGAGATGATAGTTCTAACGCGCGCAGAAAAGAAAGGACAGCAAATAAGAAAGAGGGGGGCGGGGGAGGGATGGAGGGAGGGAGGGAGAGAGAGATTCAAGTCAGTGTCTTAGGTTGTGCCCATGGACTCCACAAGGAGAGTTAGAGTGTGTGTGTGTGTGTTGTCTCTCTCTCTACCAATGAACAAAACAAATACAGATATCCACAAGCGGCAATGGGGTCCAAGCGACTGCAGTGTTGCACACACATGCACGCATACACACACACACACAAAAACACACACACAAACAAAAAAACAAACAAGCACACGGCAATGGGATCCAAGCAGCCTCATTTGATGCACTCGCACTCCACCTGTATCTGCAAGAGGTCGTTGTATATCGGCAGATTCCAAAAGTCCTTGACAAGCGGGAAACTCTGCAGGTATATGTAGTTATACGACGCGCACTGTCCGGGCTCGCTCGTCGACAGAAACAGAGGATCGGCCACAACCGATTTACGCACCGTGTAGCCTCCATTCGTGCCCCACTTGAGCTGAAAGTCGCGCGTCGTCACATAACGGATAAACTCCTTTGCCAGCGCCTCTTGCTTCGTGTACTTGCTAATGTGCATGCCCATGCCACCCAGCTGCATAATGTGCTTTTTCGTCACTCCATGGCTCGGCAGGGTATAAAAGGCAATGTCCCCTAGCTTCCCCGTCGCATTGCACGACGACAGCGAGCGGAAGGTGTTTGCAAATCCCATCCACAGTACGAGCATGCCCGATTTCCCCGAACAAAAATCGCCGATTGCTCCGTTGAAGCCGTTGCTAGGGTTGCGATTCCCAGTCTCAAACAGCAGCTTTGCGTAGTCAAGGGCGTCGGCGTTTTCCCTTGAATTCAGTATTCCATCGATCTGTGCATTTTGTGGTGTTGTGTGCGTGTGTGTGTGGTCGTGTAAGTGTAAGTGTTGGAGTGTTAGTGAACCTGTCTGCTGAGTGTGCGCGTATGTTTGGTGTACATGTTGTTCGAGTGTGCGTGTGTAGGCGAGTGTCTGTGTATATACATAGGTGTGGCCGTCACTATCAGGATTACACATGAGCAGTATTCTAAGCAAGGCCTTCCGCACTCTCCTCGCTCTCCCGTTCCATGTCCCACATTCTCCCAAACACTGAGCGACCAAACTAAAAAAGACTAGACTTACACACACACATACATACATACACACACACACACACACACACACACACACACACACACACACACACACACACACA
>CALSCR010003486.1:694-13570 GCA_943704495.1 Pigoraptor chileana | reverse complement strand
AGTGACCTTAGCTCAAACCAAATTGCGACACTGTCAAGCGGGATATTCGACAAGCTCACTGCGCTGACTACTCTGTAAGTGGGAGAACAGCGCGCGATTGTTCTCTTGCCGAATGCATTGACAGCGACTGATTTCACTCACTCTGCCATTCCATTTGACTAATGCAGTGGCCTCGACTCAAACCAAATTGGGACACTTCCAAGCGGGATGTTCGAAGGGCTTTCCAAGCTTTCGGTATGTTTACCAGGAGAAGGCATTCTCTCACTGATATTGTTTGTGTGTGGGACCAACGATGTACTACAAAACGTGTGTAAGACAGAGATGTACTATTTAATATACAAAATTTGCTCTGTTATATTCAAATTGCCCAAGCGGTTTCTATCTTGTTTTTATAATTTTAAAACAGTTTTCTCAATGTCCACGGAATGCTTTTTCCCGCGTAATTATAGGGGGTGAATCTGGATTCAAATCCCGGTAACAAGGGAAATCTCTGCTCTAACAGCGCAAGCCATTGTGTCATGAAAACGTGCTCCAACTGCTTTTGTGAGGCCGGTTGGACTGGCTCGTCGTGTTCGTCAGTATGCACTTTGGGAACGTTTGGATCGGATTGCACAATATCCTGCGGCTGTAACAACGGCGCAGCATGCGATCGACTGACCGGAGTGTGCACATGCGCTGCTGGGTGGACGGGCTCAGCCTGCGACATCAAGTGTGACAGCGATCTGTTTGGCGTCAACTGCAATACTACCTGCGACTGCAAGAATGGAGCAGTTTGCGATCGATTCACAGGGATGTGTATTTGCACGGCGGCGGGGTGGACGGGGACAAAATGCGACGTTGCGTGTGCCAGCAATCGCTTCGGTGTCAATTGCTCCCAACCCTGCACCTGCACGAACGGGGCAGCATGTGATAGATTTACAGGTGCCTGCACATGCCCCGCGGGCTGGATGGGGGCTACGTGCAATTCCGAGTGCCCACGCGGACAATATGGGCCTAATTGTATGCTAATGTGCCCATGTGGCGACGGCGCCTGCAACAAATTCAACGGCAATTGCACATGCGCGGCAAAGACGGGCTTTTACGGATCGTCCTGCTCATGTAAGATCTACTGTATGTACCCTAACTGCCTCCCTATCCAATGTCAGTGCAGTATATAATAATTATCACAAATAATGTTCGTTTCTGTTTTTCTGTTATTTTGTTTTCAGCATGCACATGCAACAGTGGAGTTTGCGACGATGGATTTCATGGCATCGGATCGTGCAACTGCAGTGCTCTGCTGGGCATTGGAGGCCCCAACTGCAACACAACCTGCGATAGTCTACCTGGAACGCAGAAAATGTACGGCTATGGTTGTCAAACTCTCTGCAACTGCGAGAACGACGCCGCCTGTGATGCACTCACCGGTGCGTGCACGTGCGCGTTTGGATGGACGGGCGTCAAGTGTGATATGGTCGTCACTCCTTCGGTGCCAAAGGTCAACGCCAGTGCGGAAGTGACCCAGTACGGCATTGGTATTAGGCTCAGATGGAGCCACGACGATGTCGGTCCACGCGCATGGAACAGCTCGTGGCGCTACGAGATACGTCGATTGGGATGCTTTCCCAAAGTGTACCAAGTGGGTTAGCGACCGTTAACCGTGCAACAAATGAACTGTTGTGGATGGCACGTTGCTTGTATATTCGTATCTAACTGTGAATCTCCTCACTAAAATTGTGCAGGTCGGCGATGTGCTCACTTTCCTCGACACTGATGTTGTCATCAACCAAGGATATGCGTATTTTGTGCAACCGTTTAACTCCAGAAACGTGTCGTCGGCGACAGCGGGTCAGATTTCAATCGAACGGCTTGAGAGGGCAGAGGTGCCCGCGCCTCCCTACGATGTTTCTTCAACAGCAACCCTCAATCCCGACAACCAACAGTCCATGATCAAGTTCACTTGGAAGGAGGACATCAGCAGTGGACCCATCGTCCAGACGTACATCTTCCGCGATGATCGCCTCCTCATGCAGGGATTCATGGCGACAGAGTACAAGGATCGAGACGTCGTATTTGGCAGAACCTACGTTTACGAAATCATCAGCCTAAACCAATACGGAAAGTCGAATGCCACGCGCTTCAGTGAAACGGCTTCTGTTGGGCCAACAGACTCAAGCACTTCAACGTCCTCGTCGAACAATGTGGCCGCTCCCGTGGCTGGCAGTGTCGTGGGTGCAATTGTCGGCGCTGCAGGCATTGTCTTTGCCATTCTCTTTGTCCGCAAACGGACATCACGCAAGAAGATGGAAGCTGTTGCACGCACGGAGCTTGATCTGATTGATACCGTCGTGCGCCGCCCCGAAATCGCCGAGATTGAAATCCCCGGATCCTGCATACACCTGCGAAATCGGATTGGCGGTATGTACATATACAGGCGGTAAGGCGCACTGTATCATCCACGACACTTGTTTTGTAACTGCCGAAATGAACCAGAATGTCGTATGCTGCACCATTCGTTCTCTTGCTGTCGTTGTGGGGTACATGGGCACAGCGCCTAAGAGACTGACTTGAATCCTGCATCTCTTGTTGTCGTTATGCGCAACGCAGAGGGAGAGTTTGGCGAGGTGTATCTTGCTGACATTACTCCTCGCGGCGGAAGTGTCGCGGCGATCAAAGCGGCAGTCAAAACGTTCAAGGTGACGTCCTTGGCAAGTTCGGACGAAATTCGGTCGGCGCGGAGTGCATTTATGGCGGAGATTGATCTCATGCGGACCATTCCTATCCACCCCAACATCATTGAGCTGATCGGCGTTTGCACACAGGTGGGTATTGATTCAATCTGACAGCTTGGTTCAGTCCATATAAATAACATCACGTCTGTTCCATTCCGTTCAATCTGCTCTCCACCGTCCATTGTGTCTGCGAATTGTCGTTGGTACATGTCTTGGCATTCACTGACTCTTAACACTTTCGTTTCATTCATAGAGCGATCCCAACTGCATGGTCCTCGAATTCGCCGCGCATGGCGATCTGCGTCACTTTCTCAGCGATAGCCATGTCACTGACTTTACATCAATGGACCTTCTTTGCTTTTGCATCGGTAAGGCCCAGAAGCCGTCACATGCACGAAATCAGTCTAATCATTTGTTTCTGTTTTTATTTAGCCGCTGACCATCAGATGTGTGCGCAACTGAACCTCATTTCAGATATTGCGCGTGGAATGGAGCACCTGGCCAAGTGCGAAATTGTTCACAGGTGAACGAGATGTCACTCAATGATATATTACTGTTTGAGTGCTTGCTTGCCATATTTCACAAACTGACCCGTGGCTTCCGGCGGAATTCGTGGTGTCAATGGAATGCTCATAGGGATCTCGCCGCGCGCAACTGCATGGTCGTCGCCGGGCCCCGTCCTCCCAACTCGATCGAGAACGGCTGGAAGTTGAGTCCCAAAGCACAAGTAATCGTGAAGGTGGCTGACATGGGCCTGTCTCGCGACACTGGCGGATCCGGCGACTACTACATGGCCAAAACACGAAGGAAACTGCCCGTCAAATGGTGAGTGTCAATGGGCCGTGCCATGGCGATATCCAAACTGTGTTTCTGTGCGCTAATAATAATATGCGAGCTTGTTATTAACCCAGGATGGCGCCCGAATCGCTCGAGAAACGAATTTTCACCAAGGTTAGTGGGTACATGAGTGTTCAACCGAGTACAGTATGCGTTTGGGGTGTGCGTGTTGAATGTGCTGTGTGTATGTGCATGTCAGTCCGTCACCATTTCCCTTAATTGCTGACAACTGCTGAAGGCCGCCAGTGCACAGTCGGCCATATTCCTAGTGCAATGGCATGACATTATCATAATGCTGTAGGCATCATGCTATACTTAGGCTCATTGTTGGCTTGAAAATAGGTCACTAGATTGCACAGACAGAAGTGCTTGCCACATCCATGTATTCGCCACTCTTTCAATCGCCACCATTTTACTTTCTGGCCGCCTGTTCTTGTCACCCATATTATATGCAATGCAGGCATCAGACGTGTGGTCGTTTGGGGTTGTCATGTGGGAAGTGTTTGCACGCGGAGCTAAGCCCTACGCTGGACTCGAAAACCACGCTGTATCAAGTAAGTCATTCGCAATTCGTGCCAGGACTGCAGTGTTGTGTTACAAAACTGATGCAATGCGAACTGAGTCGGGCTGCCCTGTCTGTTTTGATGTACTGATTCGCCTTTTACAGCCTATCTTTCTCAGAACAAGCGCATGGAGCCGCCAAAGGACTGTCCAAAACTTGTCTACGCAGCAATGGAGGCTTGTTGGCGAAAGCACGCAGAGACGCGACCGCAGTTCAGTCCACTCGTCCTTCAACTGCAACAAGGAATGGCCGTGCTTTGCGGAACGGAGGGTAGCGGTGTCAGTGTGGATGGTGCGAATCGGCAGACAGACGTTCCGTTTGGCGCGCTCTGCAGACAGTCGGATACATATGCGCTGACTGTTCCGGAAAGCGCTTGTAATTATGCAGAGACGTTGAAGCCCGACGAGGAGAGAAATTTGCACACATTTGAAAATGTGATGTTTCAAAAAGATAGTAACTCGACGAAAGGACATCCTTCGGCATAAAGCGCGTATCGCCGCGCTGACCGCGCGTTCTGCTATCACAAATGGTCAATATCTGAATGAATGTTACTTAAATTGAACGTAGTAACTTTGTTTTTTATGGTGTCCGTAATGTTGCTTTTGTGCAGGCGGGGACTGTGTTTTCGGGAGGATTACGTAAAGTAAACGGACATATGCATGCTACTGTATGCATTGGGTGGTATCATGGTACAGGAATAAGATTTACACTCACATTGTTATTACTCATTGTCATTTTTCCCTAATTTTTAGTGCCTTTGTTATTCGTTTAGTGAAATTCAATCAAACCCACAATGAAATTCAATCAAAACCCATCCCGATGCTTCAATCATGAACATTCTGCGTCAAAATGATCCGACAAACAACCTCCCCCTTCCCCCTCCCCTCCACCGCTCACTTTTCAGGTGTCGGTATAGTGCATATCAATCAACAGGCACAATGGCAATCAATCAACCGGGGCAGTAGTACTGCTCTTCGCCTCCGCTGTAACAGTGCCGTCGATAAGCTCAATGCCTTTCGACGCGTGACATTGAAGCGTTATGCCGGCGGCGGGATCGTCACGTGCAACAACATCAGTTCCGCCTTCTTTTCCCAGCGCAAAGCTGACAGTGCATTCTTGAGCCTGTGCGTATGGATTACATTGATGCGCAAGAATGTCCACGGCGAAGCTGGAGCTCGCTCCCTTTTTCCGATCGTCGTAGATCTCGCGGACCATTTCCACAAACGCGGCATTGTCTCCAATGGCAAACAGCGTAGTTGGCCAGCGCAGGGCATCGTCGAGGCCCGCAAACCAGATACCCGTCTGCTCATCAAGCGTCGCATCGCACACTGCGGCGCAAACGACGCGTCTTGCATTCTGAAGTGCATTGGGATCGCTCTTGCGGTGATGGGGGATGACGTCGCCGCAGCTGTAGTGCGGTGGCTCGCTGACTGTTGTGGATGTGGACGTGTATGTGCACGTGATGGCGTCGGCAACAGGCTCTTCGAGGGTCCATGCAACCGGCGCCGTCAAGCGCGATGACGCTTTACCCGGTTTGTCCACAGAGAGAGACATCGTCGAAACGAGGGTCGAACCCCTCCGGTTGGATAACGTGAAGACGTGTTTCATGGCCATGAGCATGTTGCGTGCGCGCGCATTGCCATCAGAATCGCCGGATACGGGTCTCAGCACGAGGACATCCGGATAGATCCAGTGCAGGTACCCTGTGACGTATACACTAGCAGCGACCCACACTGCGGGGGCGGCATAGAAGACTCCATTGCGCTCGCTGATGACACCGATGAACAGGACAATGGATGTAGCGGCGGCAGATGCGTATGCGACTGCGAGGGGAACATTCACCCACGCCACATAACACGGCGACCACTTCTTGTGGTAGACGGCTGTAATGGTGCAAATCAGTGCAACAATCGGCAGGAACGCTTTGGGCGTCGTGGTAAAGTACACGCGCATTATGACCAGTGCCACTTTGACGAGCGGCTCAACCACAAATGCACTCGGAGAATACCGCACGTCCAACTGCTGGTCGAGATCCTGCCAGAGGAGGGCCGATATAGTCGCGAGAGGGTAATACACAAGGATTGTTACAAGCGCAACAGACACATACGCCCAATGCTGCGACGACCAGCACACCACATCGCACACTCCGCTCGTGGCCATATACGCGGTGGCATTGCTGTCGTCGTACCAGCAGTGAAATGCCTTCATCCCATTGAGCAGCGTCGGTATGAAGCCGGCTGTGACCCACAACTGCAATAGCTGATCAGCGGGAAACATAAACACTCGCCCAGGGCCTGTCCTCCGCAGAAACGACCCGCCATCGACAATGTATGTGACGGCGTACGCAATCCAAAGCAGTGTTACAGACATGACGACCCAAAAGTACCAGAGAAACGCCGAGGAAAAGGCCGTTGCGCCAATGGATCCAAACACCTTTCCGTTCATGTCAACAAACGAATCCGAAAGATCGACGTTCAATACAATGGCATGGATTTGAATTCCCTGGAGCAAGAGCAGGACGAGCCTCACAATATTCTGCCGAGTCCAGCGGGCGGAGGGGAGCACAGTATTCGGCCAGACGCTGGTCTTGTGGACGACGCGCATGAAGCGCCGAGTAAAGTACGGCACGCAGACCACCTCCATCGCAAACAGCGTGGCAAAGAACACGACAACTGCAACACCTCCCGGATGGCGGGCGGCGACGCCACGTGCACGAAAGAGAATGGTCCCATTATCGCGGTGAAGCTTGCACACATCCACGGGAACGAATTTCCGCGCATCGATACTGCAGTCGCTTCCCACCCAATCAGGCTCACAGATACACGTATAATTTTTGGCGGAGCAGGTTCCGTGTATGCATGGCGGCGAACAAAAGTCGTCCGGTAAAGTCGTGGTGGTGTCGACTATAATGCGGTCTCCAATGGCAACTGCGAGTCCTTCGGGGAACGTTGCGAGGTATTTGCGGATGACCAACTCTTGCGTCACCGAATAGTCGACCCGTTCGGTTGCGAACTTTTTGAGCATGTCGAATTCATCGCCGCCATCCAACAGATAGTTCAAGGAGCAGCACTGGTACTTGGCAATGAAATTGATTGGCGCGTAGACACCTGCACTGACTTCGATTTGGATGGAGAGAATGCGCGTACTTATGTCATTTCTCGGATTGTACCTCAAGCGCAACCCAGAAAATTGAAGGTATCGACCGGAACCCGTCGGACTCACAGTAGGCAGTGAGGTTATGTTCGTGACAAGACTGAGACTGTGAAGAATCGCGTCGCGAATCGACCCTCCCGAAATCTTAAACGACGAGACAGTGTTCCCGAAAGGGACCGCATTGAGGACGGCACGTGCGGTGGTGTTGCCTTTCGGGAGACCGGCTCGAATGCCTCCGCCGTTTACCATTGCTATATCACACTTATTGGGCAAGTAATGTCGCATCGCATCGGTTAGTATATCGCCAACGCCACACTCCAAAAAGCGGCAATGTATAACGCTCCCATTGATAGCCTCCTTTAGAGTGCCAACGACAGTGGAATCGAGTTCCGCATTGACCCTATCATTCATGTCGTTCAGCACCGCCGCAATATCGGGTGCTGGGTCGACGCACTTTGGGTATGTCAACGTGACGTTACCTTGTCTGCATGGACGGAGGAAGACGTGCTTCGTTGTTGGGCGGACAGATACGCGATCAGAAGAACTGAGTGCACCGTCCGTTCTCACTGTGAGGTCAATCTTTCCTATGGTCCTTCCCGCTCCAAGTGAAGATGCAACAAGGAGTGGGCGCTGCTCAGAGCCGATGCTCAGTCTCAAAATCGGCGGAGGCACAAATGTTGCGTTTGTGGTATCATCAGTTGCCAAGTAATTTCCGTCTGGGATCAAGACGAGATCCACGCCAGCATCAACTAAATATCCTGCAAAGGCGCTTTCTCGGAGCTCGTCAACGCTCATTGTTGGGCAAACGACGATAATGAGATCCGGTCGCTTTGGGACGCTTGATAGCATCTTGCGCACGGCTGCTGCAACGGTTCCCGCCTCGTTTCGATCGTCAATTCTCAAGAGAAGCTCCGGCCCTGATCCGCAGGCGGTGATGGCGCGTTTACACAGACCGGTGTCGATGAAGCTGAGTATGCCGAATGTTACGTTATTTGACTCCTGAACGAAAGATGTCTGCAGCACGCGTTGAATACGCGCCGATGCATTGACGTTGAGGACTGCGTTGCTGCAGATCATGGCACTGGGGCCGTCAATCATATCGTAGTCATCGAGGAATCCCGAATTGCCTGCAAAGAGCTCTGATGCACTCAAGCTGCATTGGCAGCGACAGGTCAGGTCAGGCGAGGCCAGCAAGTCATATCACGGATATAGAATTGGAAAGATGTGAGATGTTGGTTTGTGTTGGGAAAATGCATCACAGTTTGCATCGGCCTTCAGTTGACATTGGCTGAGAAACACAAGTCCAAGGCAACTGCAACAGCTGACCATGAGTTCATTGACTGATATACGATGGACTGGACGGGGCACATCAATTCCCATGGCAACTGCGATTCGAGTCAACAGTGCCGTCCATGTGTGTCTTCAGATTACCAACTGCTACAATAAATAGTTGAGGCATATATATACATGCAGCCGGCGACACTGAAACTCACCTAAACGCGGAGAACCCCATCGACGTAACCATCTTGATTATGGTCTGGTGTGATGAATACTGGTTGAAGGAGACACGCTGATAAGCGCGCCAGTGTCAACCGCAAGAATGCCAGTGGCCGTGGGTTCCATGCCCGTTTCAGCCGCAGCGACATCGAAGCGAGTGCGAAGAAAGGCCGCCATTCGCGCCAATCCGCCGTATTCGGTCTTTCGGATTTATATTGTTATTATGTTATTATTAATTGCAGTGGATAAGGCACATCAGTCAAAATGATGTCAGATGAGATACGGAGATTGGCAATGACGGCATACGAGTGCGTGGGATGCTGTGCAGCACCAGACATTGCATGGTCCGAACTTCAGCATGCACATTAGATAATACAAATGGCCTGACAGGCTTCAATAGCTAGCATTAAGGCTGTCAGAGCACTACTAACAGTGATATATAATAAGTAAACATAAAAAAAGCAAAGTAGTAAATAGACCAACTGGCAGCAGTACAGTACAGTCGACAGCCAGTGGCTGCGGATCCTTTCTACAATGCAGCTTGACTACCAGTGCAAATGTATCTGATCCTCGGTTGCCGAGATCTAGAAGCCTGTAGTGCGAGCGTGGCCGACGGCGGCTCGACTCGCGGCGGTGCGACGGCACTGGCACTGACTCGCCTCCCGCTCAGTGGCCGATGGACGCGCCTCAGCCGCAGTATTTACGGCCGCGGCGTGCATGCGAGCATGGCTCCATCAGATTGCATGCGATTTCGATACCGCAGTTTTTCGTTTAGTCTATACGGGCTATAGTGTAACTGTCGGACTGACTCAGTGCCATCACTGGCAGATACCCATGCGATCCCGTCCATTTATGCACGCATTAACATGCTACCTGAATCCGGGATCTTCTTGCCGTCATGTGCTCTGAGTACTACATGATGACTATCTTATTGTTGGTTAGTGAAGGGTCTCGGGGACTGACTTACCGTGGCATTGGAATTCGACACTTTCTCGACGACCGGCAGAAAATTCCCCAGAACACCTCCGGAAACGTAGATTGTCACGTTGCGCTCATGTCCTTGTGCTCCACCAACAATGCCTGTCGCCACAGCACAGGAGGGGTACGCATGCATAGCAGCAAAGACGACAAACATCGCAGTCCTTGCTGTCGCACGAGAGAGCCGTATGCTGCGATGGTAACGCACGTGACCGGCTGTAACTGCCATGATCGCCAACGAGCGCCGGCACACATCCAGCGGTCTAAGCGGTAAGTATTACTTAAGTTGGTGTGAACCTTCGGTAAATCTGTACGCGGTGCAAACCGTGATCGGGAGTCAGCAGTCGCGGCACACTCGGATCGGTCTGCAGTCCGGGCGGCCGTGCATTACCGGATGACACAACTGCGGTGATGGGCCGGTGCTCAGAACGCAATTATATAACAACTGAAAACACGTGCAAAGACACGGGCCAACTAGCGAGAAACAGACATGTATATAACAAAATAATTGCGTATGTAATATGTGTAAGTTTGTTGATTTCACCCATTGACCATCACGGACTGCCGCCAGTACTCAAAGCGGACAGCGGCGTAACCCCTCGTTATTTTATTTTATGTTACCGCCACCACATAATTCATAATGAAACTCCTTGAATAAATTAATTTTTTAGTTTAGTATAACATTTAGTATAGTTCGCACTGTTTATAAACAGCTTGTTTAATTTACACAATAATTTCATCATTTTTCTATTTATTTGTGCCTTTGTGTGTGTGTGTTGTTTGGTGTGTGTGTGTGGAGTGTGTTGTTTGGTGTGTGTGTGTGTGTGTGTGTGCTGTTTGGTGTGTGTGCGTGCTAGTGTGTATGTGTGTGTGTGTGGTGTGGCCTTTCGTTGGAAGTTCATATTTTTGGTCACCGCTACGGGTGCCGGTTTCCTGTCATCGGCGTTCAACATCATTTTCAGGGAAATGTTTTCGCTTGTTGGCGTAGTATTAGTACCCTGAATCACACACACACACACACACACACACACACACACACACACACACACACACACGCACATGACACGCGACCGCATGAAGCTATGACAGCGCCTAATTGCACACTAACAAATCAGCGGGTGAAAGGTCACGAACAAGTGTGCACATACAACCGACTGTCGAAAAATATCAATGAACAGATGGTCCGGAAATTGTGTAATAACACCCGAGTCCAAGCCGTGCGTTGGCCGTTGTAGTCCATTACCGCCAAAGAACATCAATAAACAGTAGCGACAGCGGCATTGCATTTGACGCAGTTGGCACGTGCACACACACAACACAAACACACACACACACCACACTGGATGCACAATTGAACAGACTCAAAAGACAAGGAAAGATCAGAGCGGCGCAAGCCAAAAATCGCAGAAATGGCCCACTGATAACAGGCGACATCCAATTGAGGCTCGTCACTCTCTCGGTCCAGTGACTGTGTGCGATCCCAATTGCTGCCGCATACCGACGCTCCATGACCAGAGACCACTGGGACTGACGGCCCATTTCTATCACTGTTTTAACATCCGCTGATCCACTTTGGAGAGAATGACGGCGCTGCAGCATGTGGTGTTTGCGAGAAGGCATCACAACATGCAGTGGATCACACGAAAAAATACTCAGTCAGAGTCAGTATTGGATGATGGAACGGGAAGAACAGTGAAGAGGCAGACGATGAGAGATCGGGCTGGCCCATCAGTCGACGGTGTGTGTATGTGTATGTGTAATGGAGTATACACTACTGCATACTACATAGTACAAGATGGTCCACCAGACACTGCCTGCCACAAATAACAGCAATTCAGTGCTCCAGCAACACGAGACTAAATTTTG
Source organism: Pigoraptor chileana (assembly GCA_943704495.1). NCBI lineage: Eukaryota > Filasterea > Ministeriida > Capsasporidae > Pigoraptor > Pigoraptor chileana. Next base: position 1,966 of record CALSCR010003486.1, on the reverse strand, counting down.
CACTTCCAGTCTCTTTCTCTCTTTCTCTCCCTCTGTCTTTCTCTGCATTGCTCTATCACATTTCCACCAGAGACACACGTGCACACACACAAACGTACGCACGCACACACACAGGAGCACAAATGCACTCACGGATATAGCTGGTCGGCAAGTACTTTAAGCTCTCGGTCGGCGTCACCCGTCCCATCCGGGGGTGTCACAATACGCGCGTCGACAAACAGACAGTCCGATGGAACTGCCGACGCCCAGGTACCGTCCGGATTGGGTCGCCACAATTTAACAGTTGCGACAGTTACTTCTATTCTCCCCGATTTGACAAAACTAACTCCGTTTCTGACAAGACTGAATTCAGCGCGCATGCCCACGTCCTCAAGAAACCTGCCCGGTACATGTGTGTGTGTGTGTGTGTGTGTGTGTGTTCAAGTATGTGTATATGAGCGAGAGTACAGTGAGCGTGAGAGATTGCGTGTGTGCGTGAGAGAGTGAATGTTCGCACGAGACCGTGAATGCATGCGGCCAAGAGTGCGTGGTTACGTGTGAGAGCGTGTGTGTGTGTGTGTGTACGTGTGAGAGCATGTGCGTGTGTGTACGTATGAGAGCATGTGCGTGTGTGCGCGTGAGAGCGTGTGCGCGTGAGAGCGTGTGCGCGTGTATGTGTATGTGTGTGTGTGTGTGCACGTGTGTGTGTGTGTACGTGTGTGTGTGTGTGTGTGTGTGTGTGTGCGTTGAGCATGTGCAAGAAATTGAAAACGAGTTGAGCATTCGTTCATATGATCAGCAGTCGATACGGAGATCAATGAAAGCGGCATGCCACATAGACTGTTGTTACAACTTGAAGAAATGACAGACTCCGAAGCCGCGGCCGAAATAAACTCGACTTTCAATAATACGAGACAGAACTACAAATGCACATACACACACACACACCATTAAGCACACACAGACACACATGCACACACATGAAACACGCACACACCATTACATAAGCACAGACGCACACATAGACGGATGAAGGGACGAACACTTTCTGGCATATATATAGCGAGGATGGACGCACTTTGGAACATTTCCTTTGCATTCGACGACAAGAATACTGCGGACATTGCTCGCGCGTTTCTCAGAGCCATATTCGGCCTGGCCGAGGTAGGCTAATTGCCTTTTCAAGTAGTAGCATGCCACAGCGAGAATATAATGATATTATGAAAAACAATTTCAGTGATCAGAATAGCAGTTTCCAACACGGGTACAGTTCAGGAAGGGGGGGGGGGGGGG
>CALSCR010003485.1:0-34816 GCA_943704495.1 Pigoraptor chileana | reverse complement strand
TAGCAGCCTTGCGAATAGTTACAAACACATTCTGCTGTTGATGGCCAAAGACAGTCGTCACATTCTTACGCAAACCATCTTAGTCCACAATCTTGTCGCCCACTAACTATTGGCACGCGACGTCATCATACATCTTCTCCATGTACACAGTCACTTATTAACTCTAATTGTCTGTGTCTGTTATCAGTTTTGTCGCCACTAACGTTGGCACACGATGTCATCATACATCTTTTACATGTAACACAGTCACGTATTAACTAATGTTTATGTCTGTGTCGGTTCACAGCTTTGCACGGCCAAGGGATTTGTGTGCGAGTTGTGTCAGGACGAAGGCATTATATTTCCATTCGACCCAATGACAACGGCGTGTGCTGCGTGTACGTCCCTGTACCACACCAAGTGCTTCGCGGCGCCCGCCAGTTGTCCTAAGTGCGAGCGACTGAGCAAGCGCCGGTCCGGATCGCAGCGGTCTTGTGCATCGTCCTCCATGTCTGCTGGCGACGGCGATTGAAGAGAGTGACTAGAAGAGACAATGCCATGTCACGTGTGCATATTTTGTATTGCTCACACTACAGCTCTAACTAAAGGTTGTGTTGTGGGACGAACCGCAGCATATCCAACTATTGTAATAAGAATACCTATTCGATACGATTGCCTCGCGGTCCCAGTCCAGCTCCGTCAAGCAGAGCAGTAAACCCCGAGTTCCCTCGTACAGATATTCCACAAGAATGCTTGAACAGTACTGAAGTGATGGTCTTGTGCTATCTATCACTCGTTCAGTTGTTGCAGCTGTGTGCCGGCCATGCAGAGTCAGACCAATATATTATCGACTCAACTTTAATTGGTTGGATTGGTGCAAACTTTTTGAAGCGACAGCACGACAAGTCAGGCCGGCGCAGGCGTGACTGCCAGTGCGGCCGATCCAGTGTCAGTGGGGGACAGCACTTGATTATGATGCTGACTAATTTTAACAGAAGTCAACGGAACTGAGACACCTAGGCTTCGGCTCAGTCGCCGTCTGCTCAACATTCATTACATGCTGCCTCGTGACCCGGCAGAACCATTACGTAACCGTTAATAGTTTTTGCCCGCATTGAAGGATGATATTATACTGGTCAGTTGGTTCGGTCGATGCTACTGGGGTGGTAGCTTCGTCTCGGCAAGTGTCAGCCTCGGGCTGCGTGTTCCGTCCGGTTTGCCGTGATGTCCACGGAATACAGTGCCAGACATTAATTTCTCCTTACAGCAAACGTTGTCGCGAGCATCATGCCGGCCAGCCTCGCGCCAACTGAAATGTCTTGAATATTAATTCCGTATTACTTCAATCATTGCAGTGCATATGCGTATGGGTTTGGAGTCGACGCCAGCACAACTCTCGGAAATTGCGCGTCATGCACTATTTGTACCGAACGAGATATGCGTTGGAATCATTCTTCGTCGAGGCGGGGATATGGGCATGCGGCCGACTGATCCAATGGGCGGCCGGCCGTTGCGTCAACGGCTTCGGCTGAATTCGGCAGTGCCGGCCGGCGTCATTCACTTAGTGCCGCTGTCTGTTCGATCTGACTGTCGGAAAACTGTGGGGTTCTTTCCCATCGTATGCGTATGCGTCTGTTTGTTTTGGCTGACTGCCAAGAAAGCAAATACCGACTGACGAGATTGCTACAACCAATTCCTTTCTCAGTCGGGAACGGCAGCCGGCGGCCGTGAACAGCTGACGAAGAATGAGCCTTTGAGCCGGAAACCATGTAGTTGCGCCAGTGTGCATTGAAAGTATCAATTGACATGTGTCCTATCGTCCATTCCACTGTGCCGGACTTTTTGGCTCATTTTGTAAACCAAGTTCCTACCGCCACTTGAGGGATCGCTCCTGACCACTTAGTGGCTGCCATAGACTATCTGCCACAGAGGCGACCGCCGGTTGACGTGTGCATGTTATATGTACAATTGTATTGCTTCGATTTGTGTTGCGGAGGGTTACGTGATCATCTGAAACAGACGGTCAGAGCCGCAAGCAAATGTGGCGCAAATGACAGGTGCCACAATTGCAATTGCCCATTCTGCATCGAAGTGAAGCCGGCAATTCACAAAGTTCAAGGTAACAAGGGGACAAAAAGTACTCTTAGGGAACAAGTACTTGTTTGTCCCCTGGACAGAGTAAGAGGTAAGAAAGCGCCCCGACTCACATCCGGGGCGCGGGGGGATTCAGTGGCTCTAGTACGCGCCAGTGCTGAATATGAGGTGCGGCCGCTCGTTTGCGATCTTAACGACAAGCTCCCCAAACAGTCCGTTGACCCACGCGAACCAGCTCCGCGTGAACCGCGACGCATCATTCAGATAGAACGACTCGTGGAGAAATCCCGTGCCGGCCGACGAGGCGAGCAGGGCGACGATGCATGCGGCTATTTCGGCGTCGTCGGTGCTCGTAAGCGCACGCATGACAAGCGACATGGGCCATATGTATCCCGGCCCTGTGTGCGGACTGCCGACGCCCGACGCCACAGACCCCTCAAAGAAAAACGGCTGGCGGTCAGAGAGCACAAGTGCACGCGTCGCCTGGTACACTTCCCAAAGCGGTGATCCCTCGGCGACAAACCCCAAATAAGGAAGTGAGAGAAGCGACGGCACATTTGCGTCGTCCATGAACACCGCGCCGCCATATCCGTCCACTTCATACGCAAACACGCGCGATCCGACAGACACACCAATTGCCTCGTTTTCAACCGCCTCGGCTGTCGTCGCAGCAAGCGCAACAAATGCATCCGCAAGTGCGCTGACATCATCAACCGTCCACGTGCCGTTGCGCACGTAATACGGCTGCGGCGGGAAGCGCGAGCGGTCGTTAATGAGGTCCATGTCGAGCCCTTGCAATGCACCCCGCAGCAGGGCGCCAACTCTCTTGGCCTCCACGGCCAGCATTGCGTTGGAGGGCACGTGGAACGGCAGTGATGTGGCGTCGTCCGAGGGGCGGAAGTAGGACCGCGACAGGCCGCACCGTCGCCCACTCGCCCCCGCACCGCCCTGCGACAGCGTGTCCGTGGCAACCGTCGTCTCGCGTTGGAACGAGTACGGACCGGATGCGCCGCTCGGGGACGGCAGCGTCGCCTGCATGTCCGTGATCACGTGCAATGCAGCGTCCAATCCCGCCAGAAAGACGCCGTCGCCAAACAAGCAGTGTGCATCCTGCGTCGCCTCCCAGTATGTTGCCGCGAGCTTCAGTGCAGCGGCGACAGAGTCAAGCTCGTACTTTCCCTCAAACACTTCCGCGCGCATACGTGGCTGTCGGTCGTCGTTCTGGTGGCCGGCACCGGATGCGTTGAAGTTGAACGAATTTGCGTACGGATCGATGAGCAGCGACACTGAGTGGCGGCGCACTAGTCCGCACACAAGGGCGGCGAGATCGGCGTCGTGTGCAAAGAGCGGCGCGTACGTAAGGAGCTGGTTGGCAGAGTCCCGCAGCCACAGCGCCTCGATGTCCCCAGTGATCACAAATGCATCCGGAAATTCTGACGACGCCGCGGCAGGCGCAAAGAACTGCACAGTTGTGTCGAGTGTGTTTGGATATGCGTTTGCAAAGAGAGTCCCGAGATCGGCGTTGGCAAAGCGAGGCCGCATACCCTCAATGAGCGCGTTGACGGCAGTGCTGTTGAAGCGGCGCTGCGTCGGCGGCGGTCGCGCGTCCGGGATGCCCTTCACAGGCTGTGTGTTGTGCGTCGGGTGAGGAAGCTTGCGTGCATTGTCAGTGGTGTCGACTGCGTGAGCAGCCGGACACAACAACAGAAAGACGGCAACAGCCATGGCGAGGACAGCGCCTCCCGTCTTGAGGCATGGCAGCCCGCGCACACCACACCCACGTGCAGAACGCATCTTCAAAGATTACCCTCTCACAACAGCATCGCCCACGCACTAAAGGTTTCTTATTGCACAATTCGCGCAATCTTTCAACACACACACAGTCTCCGTGCTTCATGGAAAAGCCACCAGGCTGTCCCGATTGGGCGGCTGAGGGGAATGTGGCTGACAGACTGACATCCGGGGCACCTGGTTCGGTTGACACGTGACCCACGCACGTGGGCTAGGGTTACGCAGGATAGGGTTACCGTGGGACATGAGTCTGCAGACACTGACAATTGACTACAAACGACACGGCGGCGACACTTTCAAGACGGCATGCGTCGGGCGGACGAAGTGTCACACATGGATATACAGCCACCGACTGCATCCGCAGGGTCCGCGCCTGCATCATCGCTGCCGTCGCAGGCGCTGCTGTGTGCGCGCGTTGCCCCCGAGCGCGATGCCGGCATCGACGTCTCCACCTTTCGACGGGATGCACTGCTCGCGTGCGTCGCCGATCTGCGCCGCCACGGCCTTGCCCTCGGCGACTGCGTTGCGGTGAGCGCTGCGGGCGGTGTCGGGGTCGGTCACGTGGGTCACGTGGCTGCCGTTGGAGTGGTGTTTCCATCAAAGCAACTTCGCGCGGGCGCTGTTGCCATGACGCCCATCATGCGACTCAACGCGGGCGTCGGCATCGGCGACTCAGTCGTCATCTCAAGAATACCGGATGCCCTTCTCACGTGCGTGCGTGTGACTGTTCGCTTCGACGCCGAGGAGGATGGAGCAGGCAGCGACGGCGCCGTCATGGCACATGTTGCGGCACAGATGGAAGACCGAGTCATTTCCATCGGAAGCCGATATCGCATAGGACTATACGGGCGCACGCGTCAGTTCCAAATTGTTTCGGTGGATGCCCCGCCGCTCGTGTCTTTATCCCGCTCAAATTCCATTGATTCTCCTTCCTCGCCCTTTTACCGCACTTCGCGACAGACAAAGTACATTCCTGCAAGTGATGCCAGCCGACCTCCAGCTGTGCCCTCTGCACAGACAGACAATGCGTCACGTGCACGCATCGTCGGTGGCCTTGCGACGCAGATGGCGGCGATTCGCGAGGTCGTGGAACTGCCTCTGACACGCCCCGAATTATACGCGCGCCTGGGTCTTCCGCGGCCGCGCGGCGTGCTACTCTACGGCCCGCCCGGCACCGGCAAGACGCTGATTGCGAGGAGTGTGGCGTCCGAGTGCAAGTGTCACGTGGTCTGTGTCAACGGCCCCGAATTAGTGAGCAAGTTTTACGGTGAAACTGAGGCCAACTTGCGGGCTGTGTTTGCTGAGGCCGCGTCAAAGGCACCGGCCATTGTCTTTATCGACGAAATCGACGCAATATGTCCGCGAAGAGAGGATGGGAAGGGCGAGTCAGAGAAGCGCGTTGTGGGCACTCTGCTCACGCTGATGGACGGCGCCGAGGAAAAGAGTAGCGGCGGAGATCACAGGGATGGTGGGGACCAGTCGGGTGCAGCCTCCTCCCCATCACGGCCGCCACCGCCACACGTGGTCGTAATAGGGGCCACAAACCGCGTCAACTCGCTTGATCCTGCGCTGCGGCGGCCGGGAAGATTCGATGTTGAGATTGAGATTGGCATTCCGTCTGCGAGCGCCCGCCTGGACATACTCCATGTGCTCATGCGCGATATTCCTCACAGTGTAGCCCCGGATGATCTCGAGGCAGTCGCCGCACGAACGCACGGATATGTGGGCGCGGACATTGCTGCACTCGTGAAGGAGGCGGCACTGTGCGCCCTCAAGCGATCGTGTGTACCAACGCCGAGAATGGGCGGTGAAGCGGCTGATATGGAGACTGTTGTTACTGAGGCCGTTGTTACGACGGACGACCTTCACGCTGCAGCGGCGGCAATTGCGCCGAGTGCAATGCGTGAGGTGGCGGTGGAAGTACCGACCGTGCGATGGGACGATATCGGTGGGCAGGCTGAGACGAAGCAGCGGCTGCGCGAGGCCGTTGAGTGGCCACTGCGGCACCCGGATGCATTTGTGCGCATGGGTGTGCGGCCGCCGAAGGGCATACTGCTCTATGGACCGCCCGGATGCAGCAAGACGCTCATGGCAAAGGCGCTCGCAACGGAGAGTGGCCTCAACTTCATCGCCGTCAAAGGACCGCAGCTCTTCTCCAAGTGGGTCGGGGAGTCGGAGCGCGCTGTGCGGGAAGTGTTCAGGAAGGTGTGTGTTCACACTGCTCCTGTTATTGGATGTGTACCTTGTTTTCTGTCAGCTGTGCCCTAGAGTCCGATCGCCAGTTGTTTTGGTAGAGTGTGTGCACATACGTGTCCCGTGGCAGTATCAGAGCATTGCAGTGGCCTGGCTGTGACCGCTCACACATGGATGCACACATGCCCCCCGTCTCCCTTCAAAACACACACACACACACACACACACAACACACACACACACACACACATTCATTGTATGTAAATGCACACGATGCCCAGGCACGTGCGGCATCGCCGTCGATTGTGTTTTTCGACGAAATCGACTCGATGGCCGGTGCACGATCTGACGGCGGCTCATCCGGGGGAGGTGTGTTTGACAGAGTGCTGAGTCAGCTGCTGTCGGAACTCGACGGCATCGAAGCACGTGGGCACGTGACTGTTGTTGCTGCAACAAACCGGCCCGATCTCATCGACAAAGCACTCCTCCGGCCCGGTAGAATTGACAGGTGTGTGTGTGTGTGTGCGTGTGTTTGTGTGTGTGTGTGCAGTTTGCTCCTTCTCAAAGGATTACATTTGGGGGATTGCATCCCTTCATACATACCAGTTGTGAATCGCGAAAGTGCTCAGTGAACAGACTCATCGTCCACCTCGTTTGCTCGCAGAATGATATACGTTGCGCCCCCCGACGAGCCCGCCCGTGACGCCATATTCCGCATTGCGCTCCGTCGCACCCCACTCGACGCATCCGTGTCTATTGCGAGTCTTGCGACTGCGTCGGCGGGACGGTCCGGGGCTGAGATTGGTGCGATTTGCCGGGAAGCGGCGCTGTGTGCAATGGAGGATGACTTGGGGGCGTCGACTGTGACGGCAGCACACTTTGCGCGGGCAATGAAGCGCATTCCCGGGCAGATAACAGACGCAATGCTGCAGTTCTACGATAATTACCGGACGAAATTTGGCACAAGAGGTTAGGTTGCGGCATGAGTGTGGGTGTTGTCTGTAAATAAATCCGTAAATTAATCGAGCTGAATTGGCGGTGGATCTGTGTGTCATGTTTCTGGCATACAGAGGGAGATAGGCACTGCTCCTTTGTGCGAAATTGACCGGAAATTTCAAATTGAAAAAGTTGTGTCGTACGAATAAAGGTCTCAGTGTGTCGCAAAAGTGAGACAATTCACGCAGGCAATCGTCATGTCAAGTGACGATGATGATGTGACCGACGTCGACATTCTGGATGCAATTACACTGGTAACACTCGGGTTTCATCTGTCTGGACACGCATCCGCACCACTCCTGTCAGTCATTGTCGAAATATGGTGCCAAATTAATGTTTGACGTTTGTTAATTTTACAGTCACCAGTATCAAACGCGTCAGTTGAGGGACACGCCGGCGTCGGGAGCGGAATCGGGTGGCGCAGCGCCATCCGCAACCCCATCCATCGGTTCATGGGGTGCGGACTTGACTGCATCGTCGTCCGCAACGGCTCCGGCAGTCACGTGAGCCCGCACTCGCCGCAGACGGCCGCTCATGGCACTGTACCGCGCGCTGTCTTTTTCGGAAACCGACGGCTGCACATTTCTAAATGCGGCTTCCATGTGCACCTTGCTCACAATCACGGGCACGAGCGCATCCGGAGCAGCCACGGCGCCGAGTGCCTCCGGGGAAATGCTTGCCCGTGCATCATCAGCCGCAAAAGCCTCCTTCAATGCCGCCACACACGCCTCGCGCACAAGAGACGCCAGGTCCGCGCCGCTCATGCCCGCACAGCGGTGGTCACGTGCAAGGACGTTGACATCGACGTCTTCCGCAATCGGCTTTCCCAGCACAAGAGTGCGGAGAATGGAGGCGCGGCCCGCTTCGGTTGGGAGGCCGACATAGAGCAGTTTGTCGAGACGTCCCGGTCGCAGCATTGCGGGATCGATAATGTCCGGCCGATTGGTGGCTGCGATCACAAACACCTGCGCCATATTTTGGTTGACAGAGACACGGATGGATTTGCGTCAGCATTGGCATCGAGAAATGCGCTATCACAACACGCACAGGTAATAATTGCATACGTGGAACTTTGGAAGTGGCAAAGGTTAGGCTTGGTTAGGGCTGGTTGAGTTTGAGGGGCTAACATCCAGGGCTAAATCGATGACATGACACATCGACATGCCTGGCGCCGGGTCTCCAGACCGTCCATTTCGGTGAGCAGCTGGTTCACAACCCTCTCGCTGGCGTGCGAGTCCGAGCTCTGTCCGCGGCGGGGGCACAATGCGTCAAGCTCATCGAAAAAGATGACACAGGGCGACGATGCCTGTGCACGCTGGAACACCTGGCGCACAGCACGCTCGCTCTCGCCGACATACTTGTTCAAGAGCTCGGGGCCTGCCGCAGTGTGCGTGTGTTCGTGCAGAGATGTACACCCAGCAAAGAGGCACATAAGAAACAAGAAACCCCAGCATCAGCTCCGGCATAGATATGAGCTCATCCGACAAAGTGAGGTCACCAAGAATAACCGCACAACCAAAACAAAACATACGAAAACACAACAACCAAATCAATAATAAAAAACAAAAGAAGAGACTGCGGGAATGCAGTGCATACCTTTGATAGATATGAAATTTGCGCCACTTTCGTTCGCGATGGCCTTAGCGAGCATCGTCTTGCCACATCCGGGCGGTCCATACAGCAGCACTCCCGCCGGCGCACTCAGCCCAACCTGCGCGAACCGCTCAGGCGCCCGAATCGGCTCCAAAATAGCCATCTTCAACTCCGCGCGCACATCCTCCAGCGCCCCCACATCTGCCCACGTGACCCCTGGGACGGTGGCGAATCCCTCGCGCTTCGACGACGGCTGCACCTTCGTGAGTGCCATTGTGAAGTCCTCCATTGTTATGCTCAGCTGTGCGAGCTGGGTGGGGGACAGCGGACCACCGTGTGCGCGGAGTCTATCACTCACCATGCCCCGCAGCGCAACAGACACGTGCACGGGCCCCGGCGTCCCCTCTCGCGTCGGCGGTTGAGACGTGTATGCATCCCGCACGTGACCGGCGTCCTTGGTCTCCACGGGCATGTCGCCACCCCACAGCGAGTGGAATATACGATTGACAGCAATGACGGCAGCCTCTTTTGCAAGCGCAGACAAATCGGCGCCAACATAACCAGGCGTTTTGCGTCCGAGCAAGTCAAAGTCAAAGTCCCCAGAGAGCCGCAGCTTTGAGCATACGACGCCGAGGATGCGTGCACGCGCGGCTTCATCCGGCACTCCAATGGATATTTCTCTGTCGAAACGCCCCGCCCGACGCAGAGCGATGTCGAGCGAGTCTGGCCTGTTTGTGGCGCCAATAACAAGCACGGGGCGGCCGCCGGTGTTCTCAAGAGACAGACCATCCATGCAAGTGAGCAGCTGGGCTACCATGCGTCGCTCCATCTCGCGCTGGGCTGTCTCGCGCTTAGGTGTGATGGCGTCAATCTCGTCGATAAAGACAAGGCACGGCGCCGCCTCCACAGCCTGCGCAAATAAATCGCGGATTTTGGCCTCGGATTCACCGGACATGCCAGAGACGATTTCGGGTGCGGACACCCGGAGAAATGGAACCTGAAAAAAACGCAAAAGGAGATGGTCAATGAAAGCCATACAGGGAGATGCGGGTGCCATGCCCCGAAATGGAAGCAGTATGGGGACAATAGATTATAGCGGCAATGCTCTTATTGACTACATGTGGGCAAACAGGGCCGACAGACAGTGCTAATCGAGTATACACCCACCTCCAACTCGCCAGCAATGGCATTCGCGAGCATTGTCTTTCCGCATCCGGGCGGGCCGTGGAGAAGAATGCCCCGCGGGGGCTCCACGCCAAGGTGCGAATATATCTCCGGGTGAGTCAGCGGCCACTCGATCAGCTCGCGCACTTCTTGCAAGCAACTCTCAATGCCACCGACGTCTGCAAATGTCACCGACGGGCGAGTAATGAGACTTGCGCCACTCGACCCTCCACTACCCCCGACATCTCCTCTCTGCGAATGCGATTTGTCCAGACGGCGTTTTGAGGGACGTGTCCGCGGCGCTGTGACTGGTGCGGCGGCGCCTTCAGACGAGCCGAGCCCTCCCACTTGGGTGGGAGTGGGGTGCCCGGACAGCCCAGACACACCAGAAGGGCGTGTGTTCCCCGCAAACGGATTGTACGAGAGAGCCGTGGGCGTATCAAGCGCCATTGGCACTGGAGACATGCCCCGCGCGGGCGTTTTTGTCGGGTCGCACACCGTATCACCCTCCACGCCGCCCTCCACAGCAGCGCCGCCGATTGCATCCGACAGCTCGCCAGCCACGAGCCCATCGGCCTTGAACTCGATCGCCCCCTCCTCTTCATCGCTTTCGTTCTTGCCGTCTTGCGGAATGTCGTCGAGGGATTCAGAGTCAGAGTCATCGCTGGACAAGTCATCCGGCCGCATGCTGCTACGCCGACGCTCTTCAACTGCGAGCAGACGCGCTTCCTCTGACCCTCCCCGGAGGCGACGGATAAGATCGAGTACACGCTCGACGGTTGCCTTGAAGGGCGCACGTGCCTTGCGCGCATAGTCACGCGGGAATGCGCGTCGCAAGTAGTCCTGCTCCGATCGGGAGGCAAAAGGGCACAAACATTAGTGATTGAACATGACTCCCTTTAGTCCTGCTATCGGATGATAGGGGATTCCGAGATCATAGCTCTGGAACTCATACAAATGAGGTCGAATTACACAGTGTGAACTATGCAAGCTAGGCTCTAATTTGATGTAAATGCCATTCGTGCCTGCATGCTCATCAGAAGCACACACACACCACACACGCACGCACGCACAAGCACATACATGCACACACACAACAAACACAAACATAAACACGCACACGCACGCACACACACAGCAGCACACACGAATCACACACCGCTGCAGAGTCTGAATCTATGCGAGCCTTGCCGGGGCCAAGCGCCTGCTGCTCCGCAATGTACTCGCGGACCCTCGGGATCATCCTGCGATCAAACACATATTGTGCGCCACTGTGTGTGCCACTACTGCCGGCAGGGCCGCGCTGGCCCTTGCGAGCGTTGCCCATGGCGACAAGTGTGCGTTACTACTGACGCTGGTTCACGTGTGCGAGGCAGTATTGTGAAGTGTCACTCCTACACACGTTGTGTGCACATCTAAGTGTTAGTTTCTCGTGCAAGTGTTGATGGAGTGCTCTACAAGGGAGCTTCAGTGACGGTTGTTGGCTTCATCGAGACAGATTCAGAAAAGAGACAGACCTCGATTCGGCGGTGGTCACTCGCAAGTTACTTTGGCAGGCACTTGTGTGTATGCCATCGCACCTCATCACAACATGATCAACCGCGTCCGAACCGGCTGACCGACTGCTGAGATTATTAGCTGGCTGGCACGTGGAGACTCTCCGGATCACGTGATCAGACAAGTCCAATTTTGGTCCCGATTTTGAGACGCTGACCCAAAAGTATCCTGCATGTACCCTACTGCATCCTTACATCCCATTGTATCGTATAGCAACCAATCTTTCGTGCATTAGCTCAGTGGAATTTGTTATGGTAAATAAAGGCAGAAGAATATTTTGAGTCAATCTTATGTTGCTATTCACATGCATACGGTACAACTGAAATGACACGCTTACAGAAGCTTACGAACGCTCCCCTTCAACCAGTCGCTCTTGAGTGAGTCGTCAACCGAGAGAACACAGACGCGTGACAGCGATGAGACATCCATCACACGCGTACCGTCAAGGTACAAAGTGTGCACGTTTCCAAGAGCAGACACATCCGTCACATTTTTGCAATCTCTCAACTTGAGGAAATGCACACCACCCATCATAGACACATCGGACACAGGCATTCTAGCAGCACGCCACCCAGACCAGACACATCAGAGACAGTCGTGTTTCGTAGCACAAGTGTGTGCACCCCTCCCAGTGACGAAACAGCGCAAACACTCGCAGATCTGAAATTCAAGGAGTAGCAACGCGAGAGTGCTGACAGGTCACCAAGTTGTTCACAAAATGAGAGATCAAGAGTGTGCACATTACCAAGAGACAACACATCGGCAACGCGTGTGGATGAGAGGCTCAGTGTGTGAACCGATCTCAGCGATGACAGGTCATCATCATTGAATTTTGCGCGGGCAATGGATAGCGTATGAACACCACCCAGTTGAGATATACCAGTGATGGGACGGAAATCAAGCCGAAGCGTGTGAAGTCGCAACAAACTCGACACGTCAAACGTGGGCATTCCAACATATGTGTTCCTGCCCACGGAAAGATCAAGTGTGTGCTGAACATTACGCAGCGCACTGATATTCTCAATTTTGTGGCAATTAACCAGAATGAGCGTGTGTATGGACCGCACTGCCGATACATCCCGCAGCACAGGCGAGGTCAGTTCCAGCCTGTGTATCGAGCCAAGTGCGGGGGGCATTGCCGTAAAATCACAATCGTCCATGATAAAGACACGAACATTCTTCAACATTGACACGTCCATGATTTTCGGACACTTCATGAGGCGAATCTCACGTGCATTTGCGAGCGCCGAGATATCTTCAACATCGATTTCGTTGAGGAGCACATATTTTGCGAGTCGCAATGGCGACAAATCCGTGAAACGGCTGAAGTGCAGATCAACTCGAGGCACACCCTCAAGACACTGCAAATTGCCCGACCATTCGTGACCGACACATATTGCACTGCAGAGAGGCAAGGTGCTCCTGACAATGTCAAAAACGTGCTGAAATTACAGTTGTATCCGCAAGGTGCGATAACACGTCGGAACGCGAACTTCCGAAACAGAGATTCAAGTCCACTGTATGTGCTCCACGCAATGGAGAGAAGTCTGCTGACGAATCACACATGCCAATGTTTGCGGTGTGCACGCCAGCAAACGGAGAGAGGTCTTTCGGCGACCGATCGATAACTTGGCCGTCCTTCGTGGGGTGCAGCACGTGACCTTCGAGAACAGTCCGGTTCACAGGAATCGCTGCCTTCACCTACTCGCGAAAGACAGGCTCCTCCACATACTTCCGCACATAGAGCGGCCACAGGTGGTACAAGCGCTTTACGAAGGTGCGCGTGCAGCACACTGCTGACCTTCGACAGCGACGAAACGTCCGCGTTCGACAGATACGGGACAATGTGGCCACCGTTTCGGGAGCGAGCGAATTGAACCCAACCGTAACAACCAACATTTTCAACCCAATTGCACGCCAAAGATACACAAACCAACAATTAATATGTCACGTGCCCCAAGGAAAGCCAAGCAGCCGAGTAAATAGCCAAGATACTAGCGAAGCAATGGAAACGAATATCGAATGTCACAAAAAGTGTCCACACAAAGAACACAAGTCCGAACTGTCGACACGAAAGTCCGATTGCAAGTCAAAGCCACAAAGAGAGGAGACAGTTTTCGTGTACACAACTTACAACTTTTCAACTACGCGATTTAGCACGCGCGTGTGTGTGTTTGTGTGTGTGTGTGTTGTGTGTGTGTGTGTATGATCCCATTAAATCCGCGACATTCGTTAACCTAACCCTACCCTAACCCTAGGGTCGGAGTATTGATGACTCATCATTTGTCAGTCGGTGACCACGCGCCGGGTCACAGACTCGGTGACTCCAGCAACACGGCAGACAGACGCACTGGCATTCAGTGGCATAGTTCGCAGTTTCTCCGTTTCATGTCTGATTTGGGGTCAAATACGGACACTTTTCAATACTTACAACGAACATTTCAAGGAACTGCGGCGTATCCACTGTCAGTTGTTGATTGAATCCGCTTGGGCGGAATTATTGTCGGCGTGTGACCTACCGCCTGAATGCGGCAGCTGCACGCGAGAGTGTTCTGTGAAAGCTCCATCGCACACTCAGCGGCGCGGTTCATCACACTCTCCCACTCACACATTACCTCGCGATTCATTGCAAGGTTCACGGCATCTGCTGCAATGGCGACCGGCGCGTGGGGGCGCGGCTCAGCTGGACCTCAGGGTCAGGTTCAGGCTCCTTCTGCTCCGCCACCCATGTCCGCACGTGACCTTGTGACGGGTGTTGTATGGTTCAAATCAAGCGATCTCCGCATCTTGGATCATGCCCCGCTCGTTGCAGCGCACGCAGAGTGTGCTTCCGTGCATCACGTGTTCGTCTTTGACCCGCGCCATTTTCGCGCTACAAACAGAGTGTCTTTAAAATCGAGTCGTCGCCGCTTTCAGTTTCTCGTCGACTCTATCAATGATGTTGCAAGCAGTCTACACGTGAGATGCGTCGGCCGCGCACCCTTGCATGTGCTCGTCGGACGCCCCGAAGAAGCTCTTCATGATTTCGCCCTCCGCAACAATGTGACGACGGTCTACTGCCACGAGGAAGTCACACACGAAGAAATCACAGTTCTCGCGGCGGTGCGATCGGCGCTGTCCAAAATTGAGACGAAAAAGACGATTGTGGATGCGAATGGGCGGTCTGGACCGTCTGCGCTAACTGGCCCCAGCAAGCGTGAAGTTGGTGGCGGTGTGCGACTGCGGTCCGACTATTGGGGAGGCACTCTTCTTGAGCCTCAGCAGCTGCCATTTGCGGTTGCTGACCTGCCGTTCTTCACCGCATTCAGAAAGAAGGTGGAGGAGACGGACTTGATTAAGCGTCTCTCCGAATCGAAATCGCCCGCATTTACGCCGTGCCAATCGGCTGTGTCGTACTCCGGCAATCCACATGCACCACCATCACGTGGTGTACTTCTGGAAGGCATCGAGGCGGCCCCGACAACATCTGCACGCTCGCCAGACGCACCCCCACTAATCGACGCTGATGCGCTGTGGTCGCGGCTCCTGACTCTCGCAAAAACAGAGAGGGAACAGCAGTCGGGCATTGGCGGATGTGCGGTTGAGCGGCGCGGTTTCCAGTGCGACGCGGGCATTGCGTCATCGACCGTCTCTGTCCACCCGGTAGCGGTGGGTCCGACAGAGGACGAGGCTTTGCAATCGACAGTGTCGGATGCACGATCTGCGTTTCCGCTGGCGGGCGGGGAGACGGCTGCGTGGGAGCGCATTCGCCACTACATTGGCCAGGGAGAGGGGCGTCTGAGCGTGTACAAAGAAACGCGTAACGGTATGATCGGTCTCGACTACTCGAGCAAATTGTCGCCGTATCTTGCTCTGGGTTGCGTGTCGGCGAGATCAGTACTGCGGGCCATTCGACAGTTTGAAGTGAGCAGTGGCATTGCAAATGAGAGCACCTACTGGCTTGTCTTTGAGCTCATGTGGCGGGATTACATGCGTTTTTACGCACACAAGATCGGGCGGAAACTGTTTCTTCTGGGCGGTGCGCAGGGCCGCAAGGGGCGGGAAAAGTACCCGTGGGGTGCGGACGCTGACAAGCTGCGTGCGTGGAAAGAAGGGCGGACCGGCTATCCGTTTGTGGATGCCAATATGCGCGAACTGCTGGCCACGGGCTTCATGTCCAATAGGGGCAGGTGTGTATGTGTGTGTGTGTGTGTATGTGTCGGTTGTGCCTGCATGCACTTCACCATCCAGTGGATCAGTATCGCAAGAAGCGCCACTTTCCATGTCGATGATTTTTACAATTCGGTCAAAAAACAGAGTATTGAAGAAACCTTTAAAATCTCATCTCTGGTGCTTATGCACTCATCACCGCTAAATCGTTTTTCATGGTATGATCTGTATGGCTCGCTCTTTATGTTTGTGGGCACAGTGCCCACGAACACTGACTTGAATTCCGCATATCTCTCTCTTTATTCTCCGACCCCACAGACAAAACGTGGCGTCCTTCCTTGTGCGAGATCTCGGCCTCGACTGGCGTTACGGTGCAGAGCATTTTGAGACCCATCTCGTTGATCACGACCCATGCTCAAACTATGGAAACTGGCAATACGCTGCGGGTGTTGGCGCCGATCCGCGGGAGGACAGGTACTTCAATATTGTGAAGCAGGCCGGTGACTATGATTCCAACGGCGACTACATTCGCACGTGGTGCCCAGAGCTGTGTCGGCTGCCGACAAAGTACCTGCTGGACATCCGGCTCCTCACAAGCACAATGCGTGCCGAGTGCGGGATTTCAGCGGAAGTGTATCCGTTGCCCATTATTGCCCTGCGTGGCAATACTAACAGTGCCGGCGGCGGCCACAGCAACAACTTCAACAACAAACATAACAGCGGCAACTACAGCAACAACAGGAAGAAGGCAGAGCAAACAGGACGCATTCGATAGTGCCTGCAATTGGAAGTGTAGACCTCACGGTGGTCGAGTATTATGGGTCAAAACAAATAATGAATGACACTCCCAAAACAGATCTTTTGGCATGTGACTCTTGTCTACGTCTGGTTCCGTGTTGGTGTGTGTGTCGGCGCTAACGCAAAAGCCACACGGCAATGAATCTACGGCACACAGTGGTGAGCAACGGGTGGTCGTTTTGGCTCTCAGCTCAGTCCACACTGCCCATTGATGGGTGGATGCAACGACCGAAGTAACAGGACGGGGAGGTATCCACGGCGACTCCCCTCCCTCGTCCGCAAGTTGAGCATCCGAGAGCCGCGCCGGCGCGCCATACTCGGCTAGTCGCACTGGCTACAGTCAGCCCACGCCGAGACCTCCCACCATGTGCATTCTATACTCACGAATCAGTACAATGTCTTGTGTGCCAGTACTGCTCTGCCTCAGTACAGTTTCAGTGCTGCCCGGCATTCTCGGCAGAGGAGATCTCGGCTCGACCGGCGGGGCACGGGCCACTCGGCAGCGGCAGTCGGCTGTGCCGGGCGCTGGGCTGTCAGCAATTTGCCAATCACTGGCTCAGACTGACTTGAAGTCACGTGACGGTTCAACTCCACTGGCACGGCCGAATCGCAGACGCGGCGGTGAACTAGAAGTTCAACACAGTCTGCCTATATCGCCGCGCCAATCAAGTGCTCCACAAACACGGGACTTGAAAACATGCACAATTTCAGACGTATAAGCACTCTCTCATCCACATTCAACTGCATTCTGCGACGTCACTCCTCCGCTGCATCCCCAAACCAATCATCAGCCATGCGTCTGATCACATTTGATGATGCCGGTGCCGTTCGGCGTGTCGGCGTGGAACTAAACAAGGACACTGTTGTGGACCTCTCCATAGCCGACCCGACATTGCCAAGTAGCATGAAGGGCATTATTGCGGGGGGTGCGGATGTGCTCACGAGGCTGCGCGCCGCCGTTGCGTCTGGGAGGGGCCACGTGTCTGCCCAGGGCATTGCACTCCGCGCGCCCATCTACGACCCCGAAAAGGTCGTGTGCATTGGCATGAACTACGCCGACCACTGCCACGAGCAAAACTTCCCCATCCCGCCGGAACCGATCATATTCTCGAAGTTTGCCAGTGCGATTGTTGGGCCTGGCGACAACATTATCCACCCAGACGACACCAATGTGCGTATTTACTCAGAGATTGGCACCACATCAAAGCACACTCTTGGAAATATAATTGCAGGAAAGGGACTTGTAATGAGAAACTCAAGGATTTTTCTGTGTTGCAGGAACTTGACTTTGAAGTCGAACTTGTAGTGGTGATTGGAACGTCGGGCCGAAATATCAAGGTGTGTGTGTGTTTTGTGGGTGTGGGTGCACTACATGCACACACTTACGTGCACACACACACACACACACACACACACACATATATATATATATATATGTATATGTATGCGAAAGTGTATATGTGCCATGCATTTGTGTGTGTATGTGTGTTTTTACACGCACTCCTCACTGCGAACCCCAGTGGCGAGCACATCCACATCGTGATCTTTTCAGTAACCACGCAAGAATCTTTGCTTATTTTGCTGTTACGACCAGCCTGCCGACGCCTATTCGCACATATTCGGATACACTGTTGCGCACGACGTCAGTGCACGTGACTGGCAACTCAAGCGGAACGGCGGCCAGTGGCTGGCGGGCAAAACATACGACACGTTTGCTCCCATCGGCCCCGCCATTGTTACTGCAGACGCGATCGGCGATCCGCATCGTCTTGGTATTCGGTGTCGGGTGAATGGCAATATTGTGCAAAACTCAAACACTAATCAACTTATCCACCGAGTGCCAGAGCTCGTGTCGTTTGTCTCCGGATTCGTTACCCTCAAGCCCGGAGATCTGATTCTCACAGGCACACCCCCCGGTGTGGGCTGCTTCCGCAAGCCCCCAATGTGGCTCAAGGTGTGTGTGTGTATGTGTGGGTGTATGTGTGGGTGTGTGTATGTGTGGGTGTATGTGTGGGTGTGTGTAAGTGTGGGTGTGTGTATGTGTGGGTGTATGTGTGGGTGTGTGGGTGTGTGGGTCTGTGTGTGGGTCTGTGTGTGGGTGTGCGTGTGCGTGTATATGTATATATATATATATATATATATGTATATAGATATATATATACATATACATATATCTGTGTCTATGTGTCTGTATATGTGTGTGCGTTTGTGCGTCTGTATGTGTCTGTATTTCATTGTGCAATGACTTTCGATGTGTGGACTTCGTATGTCGTCCATTCCACTGATTGCCAACTCACATTTGTATCTCCTTGTCGTGTTGTTCGTTGCCTCGTTGCTGCACACACTCTGTAGCGTGGCGACACTGTCGAGTGTGAGATCGACGAAATCGGAACAATCTCAAACACAGTTTGCTGACATCCCACGTGACTATACTCGGGGGTTCACATCTCTCAGCCGTATATATACACGCACACACACACGCACACTTCACGCACACACGACCCACGTGTACCCACACACACGCGCACCAAAAAATTGATCAGAGTAATGAACGCCTACAAACGTTCATGTCTTGTATTTACATTCATTGTATGTTGACCGGACAGAATCGACGATAAAGAAGCAGAATTCGACAGTGTGTGTGTGTGTGTGTGTGTGTGAGAGATAAGACAACACTCGGGCATTCCAACACAGATTCCAATACAGATAATTTCACCGCTTCCGCGCCAGTTTTTTCTTTCTCGCGAGGGCGGCTGCGCGGAGGGCGCCGCGGGTGTCCTTAGTAAGACACCTGCCGATATGGCCATCGTCCTTCATGCACAACTCATTCCGAACGCACAGCCCCTCCGCCTTCTGCGTCGTTCGCATACGCTTGTGAGCACTGACTGCATCTCCATCCCCATCTTCCTCCTCCTCTTCATCATTGTTGCCACTGCTCACATCCACATCCCCTTCCTCGTCAGACTCATCCTCGCCGCTGTCAGTATCCGCGCCTGCATCGCCACCGCCGTCAGCATCACTGCTTTCGGAGTCATTACGAGGCGGCGTGACGAGCACAACTCGGTCCTCCCGCTTGCGCTTGCTCGTATTTTTGGCAGCAACAGCCGATGCAACGCGCACCATGTCGTCAGAAATAGTGCGAAGTCCAAGCTTCGCAGCACTGCCCGACGCAGCAGCCTTTTCCTTGCCGTGTTGTGTGGACGGCGCAGAGTCCATAGCCCCGCCAACCCGCACTGGTGTCCCGTGGTGCGACGGCGGAATCTTGCCCTTCCCGAGACCAGCACCGCCCCCGGGAAGCGTCTGACCCCTCCGTGTGCGCGACGGAGTTTGCTGCTGCATGTGCACAATGCCCCGCAGTTTTTCGCTTTCTTGCAGGTGAAGCTCCCTCTCTGGCGACGCTGCGTACTCCAGTGCGGC
The DNA here is from genome assembly GCA_943704495.1 of Pigoraptor chileana. Taxonomy (NCBI): domain Eukaryota; class Filasterea; order Ministeriida; family Capsasporidae; genus Pigoraptor; species Pigoraptor chileana. Next base: position 15,085 of record CALSCR010003485.1, on the reverse strand, counting down.
GGCATGCGAGAGAGCAACCGCCTTGCGAGCAGACGGCTTGGACGAGTCGCGCAGTTTGACAGAGTCGACCGACTCTGGCCCAAGTGGCGCTATTCTGTCAATCGTCAGCCATTGCCTATACCGACCAAAACAACAGGACGAAACGGATAATAATGAAGTGAGCAAATGAACAGAGTCAGCTGGCACAAACATGGAAGAGAAGAGGCAGGCGTGCGCGCATGCACACAAAGACACGCAACACAAGATTCCCGCCCATATACAAGACACAAAAACACAAAGAAAGGTGGCAACAGCAGTGGAAACTGCCACACGGGCACAGCCGCTTAACCACTCACCAAGTGCGCTTCGAGTCAAAGAACATGACAAGGGCGGATCCGGGCGGCTGCTTATCGCGGAGGCCCATCACTTCCATCGACGGAAGGTGCGTGAATCGATCGGCATCATACTTCTTCGTTGCGCCAAACAAATCTACGTCAACAAGCACCGCCGGATACCACGGGAACCCACGACACTTTGCCCACACTACATCCCACATGCCAAACGTTGTGCCGCCAACAGGAAGACGACCGCGCGACGTAAGTTTGCTGTCCAAAATCAGTGCATCGGCAGAGGGCTTTGTCGATTCCCCATCCGCAGGCACAGGCTGCGTTGGATACGAACAACGATACATAATCCAGTGGCTCGCATTAGGTCCATTGTCATGCAAACGCATCAATTGCAACATGAGCAAATTAGTTCAGTGAAGTGGATGGTATATATGTTCACATACCTTCACGTGCGACGAGCTTGATGACGATTCAGACGAGTCGGAGGAACTGTCACTTTCACTGTCACTGTCTTCGCTTTCGGACGCACTCCCAGACCCGCTGCTTCCATCACCACCATTCGCTCCCATCGTTGCATCATCACCGCCCTCGGTGACGGCATTACCGCCAGTTTTGTTTGTTGTCTCCGTCGCAACCATCGAGGATGGAAAGAGAGGAAGAACAATGTCGGCCACATCGGCTTCGCCATACAAAGTATCCACTGCGATTTCGCATTCTGCCAACAATTGGCCGCCCTCCTCAAACACTCCCACCGCCTGGTCGCGCAGCCTCACCGCAGCCTTGTAATACGGAGTGTCGTGGGCGTTGTACAAAATTGCGTTTTCACAAACGAGGCGGAGATCTTCCGCGACGCCGTGCAGATCATCATATTCGCAGCGCTCCGCCTTATGTGCCATTGTGCCCAGATCCATCGGATGCGACACGACGTCAAGGTAGTCAGGCACGTATTGTATGGGAACAGGTTGCGAGAAAAAGCCCTTGTAGTCGAGATCCTGCAGTCGCGTGACGATTCGTCGGATGATCGGCTGTCGTGGATCGACACAGAGCTCCAGGATTTGCTGTGCAACGCGAATGCCCTCGCGCTTCTGCTTCTCGCGCTTCCGCACCTGCTCAACAAGCAGGCGGACCCTCTCCAAGTCCTGCCGCAGCCGTTGCCACTTGAGTCGCTGCACGTCCACATCGTCCGGTGTGTCGGACACCGGATCACCAGTCCGCGTGTCTGCATTCGCCGGTCGTTGGTGGGTGATTTGCAAGCGACGAATGAGAGGAACACCGCATCTGGACTGCCGCTTGAGCTTCCAGTACGCCTGGACCTTCTGCACAAACTGCGCCTTCTTCTCAATGGACAGTCTCCCCACAATCTTTGCGAGACGGTGAACAGGAACGACGGGAACAGACACAACGGGCATCTCCGGATCGTCCTGAAGAATCTTCCGTGCGTTCCTCAGGCGCCGCTTCCGCCTCCGCTGTGCTTCGCCGTGGTCGTCCCCTTCGTCGTCCTCGTCGTCATTTCCAACAACGTCCCCGAGTGAATCGTGGGCCTGCGTGCGACCGCCCATGGGGGCAGAATCGTCCGCAGGAGAGTGCTCGGCACAATATGCAGTTTTCGTGGGAAACTCAACGTTGGACTCGTGATGTATCTCCATGAACGTGCCGGCCTCCTGTGCGCACGTGACATGGAAAGCCGCGTAACAGTTTGTCTTGGAGCATTGAATGCACGCTCCCTCTCGCCGCCGGCAAATGTAACACGTCAACTTCCAGCGAGCTTTCGGTATGTCGTCAACACCGTCTATCGGCTCCAGATAAACCGCATTCGCAAACGAGGTTTCGGGAACCCAAACGGCACAAGCAACATGTGCCCAGCGGCCATCATTTGTCTGCTTAAACGCTCCGCCCTTGTTTGGGCATAGCAAGCAATCGACGCCACGTGAGGGGGACGCAAGACAACGACGACAGAGCCACTGACCCTCGGGAATGTATGGAACTCCATAGCAATCCTGGTGCACGGGGATATTGCAGGCGTCGCAAAATATAATCGCATTGGTGTTGTCGCTCTCCCCGTCCTTACATACGCAACAGACCGCATCGTCGTCGGTCGGTGGCGCCGGGTGCCGACCCTGCGCTTGCGACAGAAAACAAGACTCCTTCTCAAGGCGATCCATGAGAAGCTCAAAAACGGTGGGCGGTACCGCCTTTAGGCCGGCGTCGACGCGGCGCCCGTTGATGATTGCAAGCCACTCACTATCTTCCTCATCCATGTCATACTCGACGGTGCTATCAAGCTCTTCTGCAGACTTATCAATGTACCGATAGTAGCTAGCCGGTCGAGAGTCAGACACATTGCCACTCGCTTCCGACATAATCTTAACGACCGCCGCCGGAAGAGTCAGCCTTTCCGACGCGAGAAAATCCCCCTTCACGTCGAACCAATCCTTCGGAAATTCAGACAGTGGCGTCGGGAACGAAAACGATAGCATTCCGGCGGGTGCAGACGATGTCAGTGACATCTGGCCGGGCGCCAGGCTCACGGCAGGTGAAGGCTCCGCGGACGCAGATGCAGATGCAACCTTAACGACAGGCTGTGGCTTTGCAGAGATGTCGTCATCGCGATCAATTCTCACGACTTCAGTGCGGTGAGTGATGTCCAATTGGTTGACGGAACCATCCAGCTCAATGTCGACAAACCGCAAGGCAGATATTGGAACTTGGTGACGCGCCGAAGGGGCGACAAGAGGACTCGCCCAGTTGATTGGCGTTCCTTCTGCCGTGTCAGTCGGTCGAATTGAGCTGCGCCCGCGCTTCCGCTTTCGAGATGCACTTCCGGGCGTCGGTCCACTCGCACTGTTGTTGAGGGACGAGCGGAGGCTAAGCGAGCCAATTGTGCTCGCGTTGAGGCTGGCGTCCAATTCCCGCCCCAAGCCCGGTCCACCATGATGCCTCAGATGGTATTCGACGCCATTCAAGCTCATGTACGACTTGAAACAGCCCGGCACCGGACACTTGGTCGGCAGCGGGTCGTTCTTGATCGCGCGCATGTACGCTCGCACATCGAATGTGGCCCAGTTGAAAGAGCTCGACTCAACTGCGTGCTCGCTCGTCTCATCAGGCTCCACGCCACTCGCATCTTCGATTGGTGAGTCTGTGGCGACACGCTTTTGCGCATTGACAGCACGTGGCGCGGGTGTTCGCCGGTCAGCAAGTGGCTCGCCCATCTTTGTGCGCAACGCGTCGATGGGTGAGCGATGTGGAGACGACGACTACCGGCGGACGGCACACGCCGTCAGTGCGCTCAACAGACTCCAGCAGACCACATGTCGTTAAGGACAACTACGCTTTGACTAGGGAGGGAGTGCGTACTTGGAATGATCGAGTACCCGCACACAAGTGGATGTCGTTACCACACGGTAGAGAGTGCCTTACTTAACGGGTGACAGTGCTGTGTGCTTGTGTCAATTAAGACGCACACCACACCTGCGTCTCACTACCACTTGACTTCAGGACGTCATGCTCTGTGGTGACCTTGTGCCCTTTCAACGTGTTTGCTCTTCCCGCGCCCTTTCAAGTGGATGCGGTGCGGTCGCGTGGATGCATCCAGTCGCCTGTTGACTCAAGACGAGTCACACACTGAAACCACTGAAGTGAGTCGGCGCACGCGTGTCAAACCCCAACCCAACAGAGACGCCGCGTCAAAAATAAAGCGAGGACTCAATGCAAAATTATGCACACCGCTATAGTTAGTGAATACTGATTGGAATGTTTAATAAACATTGAAATATTTAATTTTTTCAAAAAAAATGGGCACATGGATTTTCTTACACCGTAAAAATGGCGCCAATACGATCACGTGACCTCCCCTGGTTTTGGCGCGCCTGGGAACAGAGAAGCGGCCGATTAAGTTTTGCCGGCGCTCAAGTATGTCTCCGTCCACAATATTTTATTCTTCGTGCAGACACGCGCACACTTTTCTGAAACTATGGCGCAACGCGCGTTCGATCTATGGGACGTTGCGCTTGCGTGCATTGTCGTCGGTCACGTGCTTTTGACTCCATACACAAAGGTAGAAGAGTCGTTCAACTTGCAGGCGACCCACGACTTCCTCTTTCACGGAACTGATCTGTCTGCGTACGACCACAACGACTTTCCCGGCGTTGTTCCCCGCACATTCGTGGGGTCTTTCTTGGTCTCCGTGCTTTCATATCTGCCGGCAAAGGCTGCTCTCGTCGCATTCGACGGAGATAAGCAGGTCGTGCAAATTGTTGTCCGCACAGTCCTTGGACTCGTCCTTGCGGCCTCATTCTGCGTGTTCCGCAATGCAGCCGCGGCTAAATTCGGACCGGATGTGGGTCGACTGCTTGTGGTCATTACAGCGACTCAGTTTCATCTTCCTTTCTACATGAGCCGTCCCCTGCCCAATACATTTGCATTGTGCCCTGTGCTGCTGGCGTACGCAATGTGGCTCCGTGGGCGCATGTCTGCCGTCATAGGACTCCTCGCATTTGCCGTCGCGATTTTTCGTGCCGAGTTGCTGGTTCTTGCGGGTCCGATCGTGCTTGGCGAGCTGATCCGCCGTCGTCTTGCCCTCGGCCGTTTCATTCTAGTGGGGGTAATCTCGACCGCAGCATCGATCGCACTCACGGTCGCCTTCGATTCGGTACTGTGGGGACGAACACTGTGGCCTGAAGGTGAAGTGCTCTATTTCAACACGGTAATGAATCGCAGCAAAGATTACGGCACCGCCCCATTTTTGTGGTACTTTTACTCTGCGATTCCGCGCGCACTCAACGCATGGCTTCCGTGGCTCGTTGCGGGTGTTGTTCTCGACACGAGGATCACCCGCCTGACGATTCCCCTGATCGCATTTGTCGCATTGTATTCTTTCCTTCCACATAAGGAACTGCGTTTCATAATGTACGCATTTCCCGTGTTCAATCTCGGAGCTGCTGTGGGTGTTGCCCGCATGCTGTCGTCTCCGCGCTTTCAGCTCCTTCGACTGCTTGCTTTGCTGGGCTCGATCGCGATTGCTTGCTTTGCGACGGCAACATTTGTTATCGTATCGACACAGAACTATCCGGGAGGCAATGCACTCCAACAACTACACACAACGCTGCTCAATGGCGCATCTGTGGACCATGGGGTGCCTTCCACATTTGCCGATGGGTCTGTGCCTCGCGTGTTTATTTCAAATTTGGCCGCGCAAACCGGCGTGTCCCGTTTCGGTCAGCTCAAAGACTCGTGGCTCTATGTTAAGGAAGATGGTGCCGAGACGGACTACAAAAGGTGCGAGTCGCTTTGCTTTTGAGCACTGTTTTCCCTTTTCTGAGACTTACGTCGGCAGTGATGAACTGTGTTTTTTTCACCTCTTGCGCTTCTCCTTTCTGTCCGCAGGTTTACCCACTTTATCTCCGAGACACAGCTTGTTCCAGTGCCCACGCGCGTGTTGAGCACCGTGAAGGGATTTGATAAGCTGGGCCTCGACTGGAGCACGTGGCCTCCGCACATTGAATTCAGTTTGCGACCCATGCTCTATATCTTGGCCAGAGAGAACTAATTGCCAAATAATATCACGAATTAAAAAAAATGTCGCACACTCATTTTGCTGGTCACGTTCGACTTACTGCGACACACACGCTCACACATTGTCGACGCTCGCACATCCACACATGCATCCACGCACAGACGCCATTGCATGTGATAAGGGAGCGGTAGGATGTAACCCTGCATGCGTTCATTTTGACTTTTCCAAGATTGACATTGCGAGCATCTTAAATATCGGTTCGATGGCCCTCCACTCGGCAACGTCGCTTCCGCTCTCTCCAGAGTCATCAGCGTCGGGAAGCGAGTACGCAGCAGTCTTTTTCCGCGATGTTGAACTACTGAAGCGCCAGATGAGTTGCCTCACGTGACCGACATCGCCGCCGCAGACACCCGGCGCCACATCCAGTACCATGGAGTCTATGTTAGAGCAGTGAAAGTCGATAGCGGCAAGCTCCCACTCGCGCACTTGCAGAGGTTTAACCGACGTAACGTCGACCGGCTGGACCGTCACAGAAATGTCCGCGATTGAGTCAGTGTGCTGCTTTGATGATGTGGATGCAAACCGATCCATCCACAGGTAAGCAGATGCGTCCAGCATGGCCATGTCACCGGCCATGCCACCGTAACTTCTCCGCATTTGAATCGCATAGAGAATCGACTTGAGTTCCGTGTCTTGCACGGAGGTGGGGACTTTGGAGAGCGGAAACGAAGGCGAGGTCCGTGGGGCGATGTCACGCATATCGCCATCTGCCACAAGCACAACCAAGCCGAGGAGCCACTCAATAATCTCCTTTCCGAGGACGAATCCTTTCGACGCCGCCACCTATTGGGCAGAAAAATAAGCAGACGTGTCAACGGAGCGCCCGATGGTGACGGCAGCAAGTCACCAGTTGGGGCACGGATCGCAACAATTTCTCACCATCAGCCAGACGAGTATGGGGAACTGGCGGTGCAGTATGGCGTCTTCAATGATGATGATGGGCAGTCTGCGAAGGAAATCCTGCATTGATATCCTCATCAAGTGGAGCGCCGTGCGCATCGCGAGAATGCCACGACGGCGGCGGACGCATTTTTGAAGATGGGATTTAAGGAAGGATGCATTGGTGTAGAGCGTTTCTCTGCCGATAACAGGATTGATACCGTCCACCGCAAAGGCTTCCAACGAAGCGACGTTGGCGCATAAGGTGATTGTTTTCTTCTGATCCCTCCACTCGACGTCTTTGGAGTACAAGCATTGCCCTCCTTGCAACTCGGAAGGGAGCGACGGCAAAAACAGCGCCTGGCGAGGCCACACGAGACAGAAGTATTGTGGGACTGTTGTGTCAGTCCCACCGAAAAAAGAGTGCAGCGACTTCTGCCGTTTTGCTGCAGGCTGTTCAGGTACCGTGGCTGCGATTGGAGGGGCTGACATTCGCTTCTCCAGCGGAGTGCCACACGCGGCGGCAGCGGGTGTGCGTGCAAGAATTGACGCAGGCACGACGACTGGACTGTCAGTACTAGTCTCGGCAGCATCCCGTTGTGATGCGCTCCTCTTCTTGTACGGATTCGGGATGGAAGCCATGACTGCAATGAGCAAACCGCGTAAGCCCGGTGTGGTTCTTTTTGCAACCGTCGGCTTTCAGCTATTCAGATTACGAATGTCTTAAAATACTGCCGCCGCCGCTCACTGGAGTGTCTGAACGCGGCAAAATTTTAGAAAATTGGCACGTGACCAAGGAGTGATCACGTGGGATTTCGTGCACGTGACCGTGTTCGTTGCCATGGACAACACCCAAATGATGCCCAAGGGGCCGATCACTGCTCACAGCCAACGACCCCAATGATGGGAGAAAAAGATGCTCTTTCACATGGAGATGCCCTTATCCTGTCGCATAGTCTGGCTTCGAATGCTTTCGTTCATTTATTGTGGAAAATAGGGCTCTATTGAAAGACTTGTGAATAGGTTGAGGTAGCGGCGTTTTGCCGCTGGTGACCGCGTAATTCTGAGCGCAATTGAAGCCCACGGCGGTGGTGTGCGGTAAAGATGTCGCACAGGTTGGTCTGGCGATGCACGCATAAGCAGCACGAATATGACAATTCATACATTCGCGGTCATATGTGCAAGGCAATGTGATGAAAATGATTGCCATCTTATGGAAAATTGTACTGTGGTTTAACCGTTGTCTTCTTTGAATCATTGCTGCACAATCAGCACATACGACAAGCAATGGCGGCAGGCCAATCTGGAGCTGCAGGATGTTCTCGAGCTGGAAGATCCCAAGGACGCCGTTCTGAGGCCAACGGTTAGCATCTATTTGTTATGCACATTCGATTTTAAAAAACCTCTCCACTGTCGCCTCAAAATGCGTGCCACGTAACAAAAGTAAACGCCACTGTTCTAATCCTCTTTCAATTCCGTGAATTCACAATGCAGGACAAGGAATCGACATTTCAACAATTGGCGGTTCTTTACGTGCGCTATATTCAGATCCTCCGGAAGCTCGAGGAGGCGTACGATCAAATTGTGCATCCGCAAAAGCGACGGACAATTCGGAAGGTCCTCACCGGTGTTATTGGCCGCATCATCGAGCTGAAGGAGGCTATGGTCGAAGTGACTGCGTCCGAATATCTTTACTTTGACGACATTCTTGCGGACTTAAAGTTGACGCCGCTAGATATTGAGATTCCGATTCCGCAGTACTTTCTTGACGAAAACGCGAAAGAGTTGAAAGAGCGAGAAAAGACGCTTGACTCACTCGTTGCGAAGCGCGAGTCAACCAATGAAGAGGAGGCGGAGATCGAGGCGGAGATAACGTTCGAGGAGGCCATTGCAATCATTCAGGTGAATGAGCGTGCTCGTCAGGGGCGGTTGCGCGCAAAGTTCATGCGCGAGATTCGACAGCAGGAGGAGCGAGAGCGGAAGGCACGTAACAGGGTGCAGCCGGCGATGGAGCCCGAGGAGGCGGCGGTGATCATCCAGAAGCACTTTAAGGGATTCAGGACACGCAAGCTGGTGCGTAAATGTTAGGTCTATGCATGCCGCTGCGTATGTTTTGTTTGTGCGTTTATGTGTGTGTGTGTGTATGTGACTGTGTATATGTATGTGTGTGTGTATGTGTCTGTTTTTAAGTATGTGTATGTGTATGTGTATGCGTAACGTGTATGTGTATGTTAATGTGTATCTGTGTGTGTGTGTATGCGTTTGTATGGGAATATTTCACTGTTGAATGCGAGTGCATTGAATTTGGCGTTGACCAATCGCATGCATCGTGCATTCATGTTGCACTTGCTTTGTGCATCCTCGCTCATTGCCATTCTCCTCACTTGATATATGTGTCTATATCATCATACACATTCTTAAAATTTCTGCCCCTCCCACAGACCAAGGCAATGACAAATGAGGAACTTGTCTTCGTTGGAATGGCGGTCGCTGAAGGCACTCCAAAGAGCAAAGCGCTTCTCTCGGCAAAGGCGACGATGACGCGACGCAAGGCAGTGCGCGACCAGCACGAGCTTGAGTACCAGCAGGCACTTGTGGGCGTCAAGCAGAAGCTGCGTGAAGTTGAGGGCCCCGATATGAAGGAGAACATGCAGGATCAGATTCGTCAGTGGTTTATTGAGACACGCGACGCCACGGGCAAGTTCCCCGATTACCCTGGAGAGACGGAGGGTGGCAGCGGGCGCATATTTGGGCGCATGCCGGACTCTGAGAAGGACAAGGACGGTGACGGAGGCGAGGACGGCAAGAAGAAAAAGGACGATCGGGCTGCGTCCGCTGCGGGGAAGAAGGCGCCGGCCAAAGCACCCGCAAAGAAGGGCGGCGATGGCAAGGGCAAGAAGGGCAAGACGGACGAAGACGCTGAACAGGAGGCGGAGATGCTTAAGAAACTCGCGCAGTCAAAGTTTGTCGCCCCCGTGCGCGAAGGCGTGACCGAGTATAGCGAGATGTGGTCCCGCCGCGACGAAGTGTCGAACTTTACGCAGAAACATGACGTGGAGATTATCAAAGAAGAAAAGCGGCTCGAAATTGAGGCTGAGATTCGCATTCAAGTGGACGAGTTGATGCGCGAGGAGCTGAAGAACCTGAAGGCGGCCGTCGACCGCGACAAGGCAGGGCCCAAGACGAAAAAGAAGGGCGGGAAGAAGGGAGGAAAGAGCAGCGGCAAGAAGAAGGGCTCTGGGAAGAAAGCGTCGGCGAAAAAGGGATCGGCGAAGAAGAAGAAGGGAAAGGTATGTTGGATGTTGTTGTGTTTGCAGGTGTTATTGTTGTTGCAATCGCAATTGCTTGTTTTTTGTTTTGGTTTGTTTTTTTGGAAGTTTGGTTGTTTGTGTACATGCGTGGATGGGTGTTCTGATCGTATTGGAGGGCCGTATCATGCATAAGCATCTGTGTGCATTTTCACTGGCACTCGACTCATGTGTGTTTGTGTGTGTGCGCGCCACTCGCTTTTATTGCCACCAGGGCTCTGGCAAGAAGGGCAAGAAGGAGAAGGATCTTACGTCGACGCGCACAATCGAGTCGCTGTACGAGGAACTTGTGGAAAACAGCATCATCAAGAAGGCCAACAAAGTGCGACTCGCAGACTATGTTGGTGATCACACGTACCTCGGAACCAATCTCACCCGCAACAAAATTGAGCCGAATCCGTCCATGGCGGACGTGCGCCGCCTGCTGACAGAGGTCGCCATTCTCCCACTGGGCACGGCCGAGGTGCGCGAGTCTGTCTTTCATCTCAAGTCCATGTTGCTATGCGGTCCGAAAGGCTGTGGGAAGCGCATGCTCGCACACGCAATTGCGACGGAGACGGGCTCTAACCTCTTTGATCTCACCCCTAAGAACACGGCCGGTCGGTATACTGGGAAGGGCGGTGTGTCGATGATGCTCCACATTGTGTTTAAGCTTGCGCGCATTCTGCAGCCGTCGGTGATACTTATCGACGACGCCGAGATGGTGACGGCGAAAAAGGTGCCGAAGGACGACCAGACGGATCCGAAGCGTATATTCAAGGAGATGGGCAAATACATCAAGAAGATGAAGCCTAGCGACCGCATTCTCATCATTGGAGTCACAAGCAACCCATTTGATATCCGCCGCACTATTTTTTCTTTCGTTGTCACGACTTGTCTCCTGTTTTTGTTGCAGTTGTTGTTGTTGTTATTGTGTCCTCTTTATACTTCACTTTCTGCACATACAATCCCAAATTTCCCTTAACCGCGTTGCACATGCCGACATCAAGAAGCTTATTTCCATGTACCAGAAGATTGTTATGGTCCCGCGTCCCGACTATGCGTCGCGTCTCAACATTTGGCCCACCCTGATCGAGAGGGAGGGTGGCAAGATCACAGAGGCACTCGACTTCCACGCTCTCGCAAAAATCACGGAGGGGTACACAGCGGGGCATCTCTCGCTTGTCGTGCGGGACGTCCTCACCGATCGACGGATACAGAAGCTTGGAGAGCGGCCGCTCGCTTCTTCAGAGTTTATTCCACCGCTCGCAAAGCTCGACCCGATTTACAAGGAAGAGGAGGAGGCTTTCAAGGTGTGTTGTGTGTGGGTGTGGATGTGTCTTTGCCTCGTCTCGCTTGTGGTATGTGCAATGCATGCTGTTTGAGTTGTGATAACTTTCGACTTGTGTTTTTATTGTTCTCTGCTCACTCTTGACTGATCTGTTTCTTTGTCGCTCTGTAGACATGGTTCTCGAAGACGCCGCTTGGACGAAAGCGCGCGAAGAGTGCCGCGACGGAGAACGAGGGAGACGACGATCCCAAGGGCAAGAAAGGGAATGCAAAGGGGAAGAAGAAGAAGTAGACACGGACGTCCGCAGCAACAAAAGCAACAACAAGTTCAGCTGTTGCTGCCCATCTCTACATTTACTTTTGAATTCCAGTCTGTGCTCGTGTTGCGTGCGCATGCGCCCTGTCGTCGTCGTGTTTTTTAAATCCCTTCACTCGATCAGAGGGGAGGGCGGAATGCTCTGTATACATAGTCACCGCTTTTCTGCTGCGGGATCCCTAATGAAAATCTTTTCAGCAGTCTCACATGTGATGTGCTTGTGCGACCAGTATGCAGCCCCCCTGCCTCCTCCCCTCCCTCTCCCTCCCTCCTCTTCACCCCTCTTGATATGCATGATCCCTTGCCTGCCAGTCATCTAAAGCATATTTAGGGCGATAATATTCAGTGTCATAGTCTTATCGAGTTGCAAAAGGGCTCACATTTCTCAAAGTCAGATGTAAGTAGGAGTCAAATAACACATTTACTATTCACGTCAAATGCACTATCGATTGGACGCCGCCCAACGCAGACACATGCGTCACTCGTATGCACTTTCTTAGATCTATCGAATAGACGCCACCCAACGCAGACACATGCGGTCACTCGCGCAGACACATCCGTCACTCAGTCCTTGATCTATCGAATGGACATTATTCGCAGACTGATGAATTTGTGAAGTGTGTTTGTGTGCATCCGGGGTAGTCAACTCAAATGAGTATCTCATGACCAGCCAATCCTCTGTCGTCGCATACGGGGTTTCAAATCCATTCTCGGAAAATGCCCCATAGTGAAACCGGTGATCGCAGAAATGCATCCGGGGTGTTATTGTCGTTTCAAATTAGCACGTGTTGGGCTGCCGCGACACTGCCACGCTCGCTCCACCACTACACCATGGTCATTGTATTCTATTTCTATTCTATTTTTGCATCAACAGAGACTGTACAGAATTCATTTGTCCGTGTTTGTCAAAAGCGTTCTTTGCCTTCTTGTTCAAAGATCTTCATTGCGCGCACCGGCATAAGTAATTCGGCTAATCACACGGAATCGATCCGTTGTGCCTGATCAGCGCATCGTTTTATCACAGCGTCAGCGCCCACCGCGCTTGCGAAATCCAATAACCATGTCGCACTACAACTTCAAGAAGATCCAGGTCGTACCGACGGCGAAGGACTTTATTGACATTGTGCTGTCCAAGACACAGAGGAAGACGCCGACTGTGATCCACAAGGGATACGCGATCACGCGCATCCGCGGGTTTTACCTCCGCAAGGTCAAGTTCACTGCGCAGACATACCATGACAAACTGCAGCTCATCATCGAAGAGTTCCCCAAGCTGGACGTGAGTGGTCGTTGAGCTTGGTGATGCTGCTTTGTTGTGGTTGCGCTGTGTTTCTGTATAGTTATAAACATGTGTGTGTGTGTGTGTGGCATGCACTTTTGAAGTAGCAGCTGATTATTGTTCGTGGCATTTGCTCATGCGCATATGCTCACTGGTCCCTTTGTTGACTCTCCACAGGATATCCATCCGTTTTACGCGGATTTGATGAACGTCCTTTACGATAAGGATCACTACAAGCTCGCTCTTGGACAGATCAACCAGGCCCTTCATCTTATTGACAACGTCGCAAAGGACTATGTGCGCCTCCTCAAATACGGTGACTCTCTCTATCGGTGCAAACAGCTGAAGCGCGCTGCACTTGGACGGTGAGTTGGAATGCATTTGCATACATTTGTTTTTGTTCGTGCATATTGGGAGGCTCTATCCATGCTTAAGTTGGTGAGCCCACACAGGCTTGTTTGCGAACTATGTCTGATGGCGGGTGTGAGAGTGATGCACGATTCTAGCCAATGTGTCAGACTATACCTATGTAAAGCGGATGAGCTCCGCGCATACCATCACTCTAACGAGTGCTTTGATGTTGTTGCTGTTGTTGTTCTTTTGTTGTTACTGTTGTTGTTACTGTTGTTGTTGTGCAGAATGTGCACAATCATGAAGGGACAGAACACGAGCCTCCAGTACCTCGAGCAAGTGAGGCAACATCTCGCGCGTCTCCCGTCGATCGACCCCAACACGCGCACGCTCATTCTGACCGGATTCCCCAATGTCGGCAAGTCTTCCTTCATGAACAAGGTATGTGTGTGTGTGTATCTGCATGTCTGTGCGTGTGTGCCGCGTGGTATTGTGTGTACTGCGTGTGTCTCGATTGTTGCGTGCCTGATATTGAATGCATGTCTTGTGAAAGCTTGAAAAATGACTCTTGCGGCACGCATGCATTGATTTCGTGCACGCACGATCTCACACAAACGTTTATTAATCGGTTACATCTTTACCGTGTGTTTGTTCTTGCAGGTAACGCGCGCAGATGTGGAAGTGCAGCCGTACGCCTTCACCACAAAGTCGCTCTTTGTGGGTCACATGGACTACAAGAACCTCCGCTGGCAGGTGGGCTACACACACACATTCTGTCTCCTCCCTCTTTCCCTCTCTTGTGGGGTCCATGTGCCTAAAGACACTGTCTTGAATCCTATATCTCTCGATTTGCTTTAACGTACTTCCAGCTATCTCTCTAGATCATAATATATAACAAACTGCGTGTGTCTCGTATGCGGCTGTGATTGGTTGTGGTTCGGATATCACATTGCCATTGTGCATAGTTCAAAGCCTTATTTTAAGCATCTTTTTTGTGTGTTCTTTTCTCCTCCACATCAAACTGTCGCACGGCAGGTCATTGACACACCAGGGATCTTGGACCATCCGCTCGAGGAGCGAAACACAATTGAAATGCAGTCAATCACTGCCCTTGCCCATCTCCGCGCCGCCGTCCTCTACATCATGGACCTGTCGGAGCAGTGCGGCCACTCGATTGCCGAGCAGGTAATGCGTGTGCATGTGTGTCTTGTATGTCTGTGTCTGTGTCTGTGTCTGTGTCTGTGTCTGTGTGTCTTGTGTGTCTGTGTCTGTGTGCCTTGCCTTTTTCTGCGAGTGTGTCTGTCTGTGTGTGTGACAAGAGTTCATGGACAGGTGTTGTGAGTGTGCGCACAATTCAAAGCATGAGTGCCCATACTCATTGTATAAATCGTCACGGATGCACACTATCCACACACGCACACACTTTATTTTTGCGCACAGGTGATGCTTTTTAACAGCATTCGCCCTCTGTTTGCGAACAAGCCCGTCATGCTCGTCTGCAACAAGATTGACGTTGTGCGCCCCGAGCAGCTAACGGAGGACCAGAGGGCCGCACTGCAGGCACTGCTTGACGACGGCGTGGACATGGTTCCGATGAGCAACCTCACCGAGGAGGGTGTCATCCAAGTCAAGACATCGGTGTGTCTCATTTTCTGTTTCTCTCTCTCTCTCTCCCTCTCTCTCTCTCTCTCTCTCTCTCTCTCTCTCAGTTCTCTCTCTCTCTCTCTCTCTCTCTCTCTCTCTCTCTACACACACACACTCTACACACATACACACACACAC
>CALSCR010003484.1:0-12875 GCA_943704495.1 Pigoraptor chileana | reverse complement strand
GGGGGGAGGAGGGTTACCTCTGTAAACCACACGTGCTCACTGAATATCGCACAATCATCATAACTCGCTGTCATTTTCCTTGCCATTGACCAGACGCAAAATATATTTCTGACGCGACACAACGTCGTGAAACTCGGCGACCTTGGGATTGCGCGGGTGCTTGAGTCTGCGAATGATATGGCAAACACCCTCATTGGCACACCCTACTACATGTCCCCGGAGTTGTTCAGCAACAGACCGTACAATTACAAATCGGATGTGTGGGCGCTTGGGTGCTGTCTGTATGAGCTGGCGACGCTCAAGCACGCATTTAACGCGCGCGATATGAATGCGCTCGTGTTCAAGGTGTGTTGTCGGGTGGCTTGCTTTTTGTTGGATGTGTGCGCGCATCGCCCTGTGTGTGTATTTATAAATATATATATATATATATGTATGTATGTGTGTATATGTATATGTATGTATGTATGTGGATGTGTATGTGTATGTGTATGTGTATGTTGTGTATGTGTATGTGTATGTGATAATGTGTGTGTGTGTATTGTGGCATGTGGGTATGTATTGGATGTGTTTTCAAGTGTATAGAATCGTGCTTGACACAATTCACCCGTATTCACCATGTGCAGGTTCTTCGGGGCAAGGTTCCCCCTATCCCTCCGATGTACAGTGAGGGACTTCGCTCTCTTGTCATTTCGCTCATGGCACGCCTCCCGGAGGATCGACCGGCCGTTGCAGACCTGCTTAAACTGCCATTTATCCGACACCACATTGGACTTTTGCTCGAAAAGAGTGTCAAATTGGGGTACGTGTTTTGTCTTTCATGGCAATGTATAGACTAGTGTGAGTAGGTGTGGGCTAGGTCTCGCCTTTTGAGCCGCGTGGGTGTCGTACACGTTGTTCGACTGGGCTGGCCTATATTTATATATTTATATATATATTCAACTAAAGCATCAAATATGCGCGGACCGTATTCGTGTGCACAACGCGCCACATGCATACGCTGCTGTGTCCATTGCAGCCAAAGCCAGCAGTCGCAGAGCCCGGCCTCGTCATTAACGTCAGGCCAGCGGAGGTCCAGTCGCACATCTGACGCTGACGGCCAAGCAGGGACGCCATCTTCGTCGTCCGTTGTGAAGCTAAAGGTAAATGTGCTATTGTGTGGACGCAAAGTGCGCATGGATGCGTGGGGAGTGTGTGCGTGCGTGTCTGTCACTTCACACGATTTGTGGTGCCTTTTACATCGGGGGAAAGAAGCGTGGGCTGTCCTCGTGGAGTAGATAAGCGGAGTTGGTAGCAAGCGGGTGAACCGTGAATTTCAAAGGCGATGATGTCGATGGTGCGCGGCAATACAACAACAACAAAGCGAATAGAATAGAATATACTACGCAGCAGCGAAATCACGTGCATTAAACCGCCGTTTGTATGCGAATGAGTTGTCCATTGCTGCTGCTCACCATCACGCGTCTGCTGGCGTTACTTGCCATCGCAGGTGATTGCCGATAATGACGTCTCGGAACCCGCAATGGACGGGCGAGGATCGAACAGGGATGACAAAGTTGGTCTTTGTGCGCTTGCGTGTACATGTATTGCATACATTCACACACACACACACACACACACACTTACTCACTCACTCACTCACTTACACACACACACATACACACACACACACAAGTTCTGACCGAAACCCCAACCAAACCATTTTATTTCCCAACCATGGCATCAGTACCGCCCCAAAAGCGCAAACGTGCCCGCCACCCCGTATGGCGACGACCCCGACCCAATGTCCAGACCGGTATCGAAGCCCCAGCGACAGGCGTCGTCCGGGTCACGTGATCCCACCACTCCCGGAGCCGCTCCATCGAGCAACCGAAACAGCAGCAATAACAGCAACAACAACAACATCGGTGAACTGCGACCCACTCCGCCGTCTATGGATCGGCCAATATCAGCGCCGGACCACATTCAAACGCGGGAACGAAGACGAATCAAAGTTTCCGATTCCGTTACGGATCAGAGAGATCACATTGAGGAAGACCTCATTTTGCCGTCACCGACGCCGATGAGTGCGATCGGATCCCAACCGCGCCTTGCAGTGGGATCATCGGGTTCGCGATCGTCACTCTCTCCTGCGACTCCTCAACAACAACAGCAACAACAGCAATCACCAGCGTCTGTTGGCGGCATCGAACAGCCTAGTCCCACTAAAGCGAGTGGGAACATTCGTGCGCGACAACAACGGCGGGAAACAATGGCGAGGAATAGTGGATCGAGCAGCAACATTGCGGCAAGTTCGACGGCGCTTGGCACGTCAGAGCGCAGGTCTGACGTGTCAGGATCGCTGTCCAACATTTCCGATGTCGGAAATGGAAGCGGAAATTCCAATGCGGGTGGCATGAACGGATCGAGGCTATTGACACGTGACCGGCTCACGGCAACAAAGTCTGGTAGTATGGAGTCGCTTGTTGCGACGACCATAGCGTCCCCGCTGGAAGGTGTGTCTCTGTATATGTATATATGACTTTTGGAGTCCATGGGCACAGTGCCTAAGACACTGACTTGAATCCTGTATCTTTGTCGCTCTCTCATCTTCTCACTGTGTGAGTGTGTGTGTGTGTGTCTGTCTTGGTGTGGACAGTGTACTTACTCCCGACCCCTCTCTCTCTCTCGTTGATCCACAGCATCGAAACGCGAGACACGGAGTCTGCCCGATCTCCCCGACACCACAAGGTATGCGTCTTTTTGGATAGAAATTCC
Organism: Pigoraptor chileana; assembly: GCA_943704495.1. NCBI lineage: Eukaryota > Filasterea > Ministeriida > Capsasporidae > Pigoraptor > Pigoraptor chileana. The sequence goes on along the minus strand of CALSCR010003484.1, from coordinate 10,121 downwards.
CATTTTTGCCTGTTCAGAGTCATGGGATGGGCATACACACACACCTACCTCCCCCCGACACATCCATCGTATTTCTTCCCAGATGTTTTTCCCCCATCCATCACAATTTCCGCTCAACACATGCGTGCTTCGTGTTGGTTTGCAGGGATGTCCGCAAGGGACCTTTTTTGCCTCCGATTGCTGGTGGAAATACCGCCAACGCAAACGGAACGCTCGGCTCGGCCATCTCTGCCATCAATTTGGGCGGGAAGAAGGACCGCGCAGACACGGTAAGTGTACGCATGTATTGCATTGGGGCACGACGAATATTTTACTCGCGTATGTGTGTGTGTGTGTATGTGCACAATGCCTGTCGGTGAAGTCCATTGACCAACCACTAACACTTCCGTTCTGTGCGTGTGCATTTTGCACATCTTCTGTAGGCTTGGGGCACTCTATCCGAACGCAATGGATCGCACCCGAATCTCGCGCGTCCATCGGCAGGGAAGCAGAGCCTTGCCGTCGACCCGGATGTCAAGTGGGTGTGGGTTTAGTATTGTATTGGCAGTGGTTAACCTAATCTGTCAATTGCATTTGTTTGTGGTATTACCAACACCTCAAAAACGCTTTCACGTTCAATAATCGTTTTATTTTATTATACATATATTGTGCGTGCTTGATGTGTTCGTGTGTGTTCGTGTGTGCGTGATGTGTTCGTGTGTGCGACGCACAGGCGAGCGTCGTCTGCAAGCAATATTCGCAAGGCGCGTCTCTCTCCAACTGGCGACGGCGCGCATAACAACAAGAGTGATGACGAGTCCTTTGTCGTCCAGGAGGTCCAGTACGCTCCCGGCGCACGATTCGACGACGCCGGGTCGGATGAGGAAGATCTGCGTGTGTCTGCGCGTGCGGTGGGCCCATCACGACGCAGGTATGATTACGATTTACTTTTAATTCAAAGCTGAACGTGCGATGCTGTCATGCTGTACGGATGTGTGTATGTGTGTGCGTATGTGTATATGTGTGAGGAGGGAAGGGGGGAGTGTTGTGCCTTCTCGCAATGTTGCTCACGTAATTGTTTTCGGGTCGGGTCTGTCTCTCTTTGTTTGTGTCATTCCCCACTGGATCTGCAACACAGAGCCCCCGAGGCCGAGGATGACGTTGAGGAGGTCATTGATTTGTATAAGACCCAACTAAGTATACGCAAGCAAGTTGTGCCGCCGATTCCGCCGTACACTCCGAAGAGAGGTGCGTTTGTTGTTATTGTGTGTGCTCGCAAGGGCAAGGGTGCATAATCACGCATGTTGTGTCCACTCCAGTATGCACTACCCACACTTGTATGCATGGTCCACTCTCTCACTCCCTTGTCTATAGGCAGTCCTATCAGATCACTTTCATGGGATGGGGCGTGTGCTGCATGATGTGTTTATTGCATTTCTCAGTGGCTGCATGTGACGTGACTGTCCACTACTCACTCTGAATACTTAATTCTGGCGAGCCCATAAAATACGCCTCAAACTACTTACACACCGCGCGTCGTTTTGGCGTCACGTGCAGATTCTGGCAAGCCGATTGGCATGTTGACTGAGCGCATTGAAGTGTTCAGAAGGTGAGCGATGTTTCAATGAGAGTGGATGTGTTTGGCACTCACAAAGAGGACGTCCCACGTGACATTGTGTGCCATCTGCTCATCTTTCATTATTCATGTCTGTCACACAAGAGAGACATATCCGAATCAATACGCAGACCCCACACACGCGTATACACACCCCCTCTCCGCCCACGCACACACACGTAATATCCCACGCACGTCCCCTCAAATTTTTACTAAGCATCCACCGCCCTCCCCCTTCTCTCCATTCCACTATTCAGCAAATGCATTGCGGGACTTGGACGCGACACATTCGATCGCGCGTGTACGCTCCTGCGCAATGCGAGTGATCCCGAGGCAACTGATGAGTCTCTGATTGAGCTGATGGGCGAAGACAAATTCGAAGAATATGCCGTTATGATCTACCAGGTCGTGTTTTGCGAATCGTCTGTTTACGATTGAGGTGGAAAAGAAACGGAGTCCGGAATCGAGAAATGGCGGAATCGGAAAAGTGATCGCAGACACTGTATGGTGTAATTGTGGAGGCATTGTGGACGAGGGAGATCCAGCACGTCGCAACTCGATCGATCATCTGAGTGCGGTGTTGCGCGGTCATGGTTCCATGTGCGTGTGCGCTGCGTCCCTGTCACCAAAAAATGCCTCTCTCTCTCGCTCTTACTCTCACGCTTGCGGATTCCGTGATCATATAAACGAAACAACCCCTTGGCAATGTTATTTGCCACAGTGTCAATCGGTTTTCACGTGGTCGGGCGTCGTTATGAATGTCGTCGCGTAGGGGTTAATAACCACTGGATGGCGGTGGCGCGTCATGTGTGTGTGTTGCTGTTGTGCGCGTGCGCCTGTGCAGGGTGCGAGTGCGTAACAGTGCGTGTACATGTACGTGTGCGTGTGCGTGTGCGTGTGCATGTGCGTGTGCGTAACTGTGCGTGCGCGTGCTACCATGAATGAAACACAAACTGTTACTTTTCTACTTCACCTCTTTTCCAATTGACGACTTGGAGAGTTTGCAGTGGCTTTCATTGAATGGCGAGGAATGGTTTTTTACTGAGCTGAGCTTTGCGGCCAGTCTCATCGCCCTGTGAGTGACACGGGCAGGGATCGCACAGAGATGGGCAGCCACATGCCAAATGCACCAAAGTACAGCATCCGGTGCTCCGAGACATAGACGACGGAGAAGAGGCCGAAATTCTGCGTCAAATAATAGTTGCACAAAACAGACAGTTTACGGTGTAATGAGGCAATGCGAGTTTGGATACAGCCGCAGACGGAACCACACATAAATCAAGCATGCAGACACAGATACACGCACGCACGCATAATTCAGGAATGCAGACACACACGCACACACACACACACACACACGTTCATACACATATGAGCACACAGCGGCATAAAATATTTAAGGGACAATTGTGCAAGAGGGATTAGTCCACCTCACGTCAACTCATGGCAGTCCACATACCTTTCGATCGTATGCGAGTACTGTCACGGTTGACACGATGCCACTCGCGAGCCAATGCGTACCCTTTCTGCAATGCAAACGTGACCATCGTCATTTTAATGCATGGACGGTCGGGAGAGGAGGAAGACACAATTAATTCAGGGAAGGGTGCTGTCATCAATGATGCACAATTATGACAAAGCACCCAGATAATCCTGTCTGATGCGATGCAGTTGAAATAGTGTGTGTCGCGGGTGTGACATGGTTGGAGCTTGTATGTGGGGTGTATTTGTGAGTGCGAGAGAATGCTCGTAGTGCAGCGATGGATACGCCATCCATTCGTGCCGGTGATGCAAATGCGGTCAACAGCTCCATTTCAATATTGAAGACCACATTACACTAACTTTTTCATCTTATCGTCCAAATACCTCCGGAACGATTCCTCGTCTGTCTCACACGAGAAAAATGCCCGGAATTCAAAATGGGAGACAATTAGATTGAAGTGCACACAAAAACGGGCGGAGGAGCTAAAACGGCACTGTACGGCACTCACCCGGGTTGGTGTGGAACTGGATCCATGATGAAGCATGGTATGCATAGGACACAAGAGGCATAAAGGTGGTTTCCGTTAGCACCACGATCAAGTACCCCGGCGACACAGTTTGTGTGCAACGGTCACTCAAGTCTGACCTACCGCGAGACATCCCAGGGCCACCGCAGCCAATGATTTTCCGAACATTTTCGTACAGCTTTTTAACCGACAACAGCTTTGCTTAAATGTTGTTGCTTGTGGTTCTGCTGTGTGTGGTGTGTGTTTGTTTTTGTCGCTATTAAGCTTAACACGGCTCTTGAAACACCAGTCTTTCCGATCGCCGACCGCGGCTCCGATCACGTGCTCCAATCACGTGCTCTGCTCACCTGTCCATCCAGAACAGGGAGGGTTGCCATTGGTTGTTATGGTCCTGTTACTGCCATATATAGACATAAGCAATTGACTAATGCCATAATAAGGAGATACGGCTATGCCACATAAAGCAGCCGATTACCGTTCTTATACATACATGGCAGTAGCAGTGAGGACGCGCTTGTCAGACAACCCATTGTCGCCCGACGAGGTTGAATTGACTCCCGCTTTGGAATTGAAGCGACCCTTGACAGTGACTGCGGAAGGGAAGGCAAGGGTGAGGGGTACTATTACCTGCTTACCAAAGCACCCTCGACACCATAGTGATGCACGCATCCGCGACTTGATATTAACTGACACGCCGTCGTCGGTGTCGTCGTCGGTGGCATCAGCGCGAGATGCACGCAACAACAACAAAAGCACGTAGCACGTGAGACCAAGAAGCAATTCAAAGCAGGATGAGATTACAAAAATGTCTCACTGATAATTCCACTCGGACATAACTTTGAGTCCGTCTGCGCGAGCGCAATTCTAATCTCGGACTGTGAATGCTCGTCTTGTTGGGCATGTGCTCCGCATACGTGGATTGAACGCTGATTAAGAACCACAAATTTGCCACATTCGGTGGATAATCCGCGTATTTGTAATTCGTCACTCAATCCGCCACTCTAGCGATGAGTGCCTAAGGGCATAATCGCCCCTCTACAGGCGCGCCTGAAGTACTAGGTGGCAAAGTCTGCCGCAATCCGTGCGATGGACTCTCACCATCTTCACGCCACAACTCGCAATAAGGCGAATAGTTTTCTTCAGATGGCGCGTCGCACGGACACGACTTCGGCAAGTCGGGGAAAGAGAATGTCGCCACTTTTTGCCGTCTTCGCAACGGTTGTTTGTGCAGTCATAACCATCGGCGTCGTCAGTGCGGAGAGCTGCGTTGTCCGTCGTGACGACTGGTTCTGGGCGAACGCGGGAGGTATGGCTTTGCTTCAATTATCTCGTTTTTTTTGTGTGGATTATCCGCATTGTCTGTTTTGTTGATGACGAATTTCATTAACTCTTTGTTTGAATGATCTACCATAGATATGATTGTTTATCATTTGCATTCTTATGAAGTAGTGTGTTTAATAATGGCAATCGCATTAATATTTTGGTGTGCTATTGATACGTTTGTGTGTAACAATTCAAATCGGTGTGGTATACTGAAAATTGTGCTCTGTTTTTGTACTCCCATACTCATCCATGTAGCTGGGCGCACACTCTCGATTGGAGCACGCGGACAGTATGAGGAGACGACCGTATTTGCGCATCTTCTTGCATCCATTCTCAGAGACGGGCTTGGTTACGGAGTGATAGTCGGTGATTTGGACTCAGTTGGGGTACGTTATTGTGGGTTTATTACGTGCATGCATGGGCTCGGTTGTATGCGGGCTTGTTTTCTAAAATGTCTGAGTTTGTTTTGTCTATTAGCTGCTTGGAAGCATACGGTGGGTTCCATTAGAACACACCTGTATGAATAAGCACACACATATACAAAGACATGCAACACGAACACATGTAAATATTCTTATGCATAAAAATATACTGTCGTGTGCACTTCTGCAAACACATACACACACACACAGCAGATACATGCATACGCAACATGTAAATCCACTACATGTGCCGAAATGTAATCGCAAACGCTTGTACATGACTGACAAATGCGCAACTGTGTGTCTGTGTCTCTCTGTCTCTCTCTCGCTCTCTTTCACTTGCGCACGCATCCTACTCAATTAGGCCACATACGATATTCAAGTGGACTCAATGCCAACCAGGGACCCACTGGAAGCCTCCATACTCAATTCAGGGCATACAGGTACGTCTCTACTCACACAACTGCTCACACAGGTGCGCCTGCCACGTTTGTTATGTGTGTGTGCGTGTGTACGTGTATGTGTGTGTGTGTGTAGGTGTGTGTGTGTGTGTACGTGTGTGTGTCTCTATGTGTATTTGTGTGAATGTTATGTGTGCTGTCATGTGATCGGTGATCATCGCACACAATACGTCCTTGTCACAGATTTGCGCGCAATCGACAGTGGGCAAACACACCCTTCTCTAACCATAGTTTTTAATTCGCTCAACCTCTAATGACTTATGACCTATTTATAATCGTCTTGTTTGAAATTTTTGACCAACAGTGCTGTTCCCTGGCGTGGAAGGTGAGCATCGCACGCACACATGGCATCGACCTCGTTGCGTTGCATTCAAATGCCTTCTTGGGCGTGCTTTGTTTGTCTCTTGCTCGATGTTTGAGGTTCCATGGGCACAGCACCTCTGGCGGAGTGCATCTGGTTTTCGGATTCGGCATGTTTACTGCGATTCTTACATACGTCTGTGTGTTCTTGTACGTGTGCCCTGTCTGTGTGTTCTTGTACGTGTGTCCTGTCTGTGTGTCTGTGTCTGTGTCTGTGTCTGTGTCTGTGTCTGTGTCTGTGTCTGCGCGTGTGATTTATTTGGTGATTTATTGTTCGCAGCAAAACCCGGATGGTACGTGCCGTCTTATGTGCCGTCGCACTTCGTAGACACTGCATTCTGGCGCACTTACAGGTTGGTTGTAATTGTGTCTGCCATTTGCAGCTTATTCCTCATTTATTATTATTGGAACAGCAATTGTTATTCGTTGTGCTTTCAAGAAAGAAAAAAACTGACACTGGTCAAATGCATTCACATTTTGCAATGATCTCACACAATCGCGGTCTTTGTACATCCAACACAACACGCACACGCACATACTGTCTCTCCTTATCTTTCCTTTTTCGTGTGTGTTGCAGGTATTCCGAGACAGCATATGTTTTTGCACTCCCGACAATCAACGCGACCACAGCCGCCACAATCGGCCCATCTCCATCCGGGCGTGCGGGTGTTGCTTCCCACGCATCTGCGCTCATCCAATCCGGGGTGGTGGCGGGACAGGCGTGCTATTCAAACGCAACTGTTGAATCAGTCCTCGCTTACCTAGCAATGGTGGCCAACGGCACATCCACAAATGCGTCACTTGCGACTGTACTGAACGTTCCTGCGGTGAATAAGACGCGTCCGTTGGCGTCTGGATCGTACGGAGCTTATTCCAAATCGCGGTATCCTACCTTGCTGTCCAATGAAACACTCGCATTCTCCGGCATCGAAGACGCGATTGTCCGCGGTCTATCGCTTTCCGTACGTCTGCACGGCGTTGCGGATGACTCTGTGGGAAGTCGTCGCGACTCCGCACTTGCGTCGCTGTTGCTTGCTGCGAACAGCGCCGGACGAGGTCACCTGACCGTTCTGTGGGCTCCCAGCTGGTTACTCGGCTCGCAATCGCCTGTCGCACTGCAGCGTGTTGAGCTTCCAATGTGGAGCGACGAGTGCGCATCCAGGGTGGGTGACTGTGCTGCATGCTGCTTACTCTTGGCTAGACTCGTCGACTAGTTACTTTTGCAGTACTGACAGACGCGTGACCACGTGTACCTTCCGATCACCGAGCCCATAGGACTGGTCGTACGTGCTTGGATTTCTGTCTATGAGTCGATTTCATTCTACTCTTTTTTTCTCCATTCCTTTGTCTCTCATTACCTTTGTTAGTCCCTTCTTCTCTCATTACCATGTCCATCTCCCTCTCTCACATCCCTTGTCCGTCCAGGGATCCTCTGGCGCGCTCGAGTGCGACTATCAGTCCATGTTTGTGTCACTATCCTACGCCGTGAACAGTCTCGTTGCATATCCGGATGTAATCAATCTAATGACGGGACTCCGCGTCAAGTCAAAAGGTTACTATCGGACCTCTTTTCGTCTGTCGTATTTAATATTGTTGCATTCAATACTCATCGCAAATGCGCAGCACAATTCCAGCCCCTTCGCGCCAATGATGTTTGCGTGTGTGGGAATGTGTGGACATTGGAATTGCCTTTTTTTGTTCGCTCTCGTTTCGCTTTCTTGCGGGCGTACAGGCGGCTTTAGACTGAAGGGACGTGGCATTACCTGCTGTAGCCATTGTTACTGTGTTGTGTAGTCTAGTCCACGGCCAAGGTCCCAAAGTCATTGACTCTAATTCTGCATTTTGCTGTTTGTTTCCGCACACCCTGTATTCCTTCCGCCATCACACTCGCACGAATGGATTTGCCTACACATACACACATACACGCACATATATACACACATACACACACACACACATACATACATACACACATACGTACGGAAACATGCGCCCGCACATACACACAAACATACGCACATACTTACGCACACACATACACACATACATACGCACATACGCACATGCATACACACATACATACGCACATACACACACACATTCATACGTACACAGACATCAGCGACGTTCTTAGCGTCATGGTATTGGCGAACATGACAGTTGCGCAGGCGGTGTGCAATTGGACGTCAGGAAACAGTCAGCGTATCGCACTTTGGATGCATGCGATTGGTGAGTTTGAACAGCTATGTGGTCTTGTGACAACCCTATTTTACCTCTTTTTTGTTGTTGTTGTTGTTGTTGCTGTTGTTTTTATTGTTGTTGTTGTTGCGGTTGTTTTTATTGTTGTTATTGTTGTTGTTGTTGTTGTTGTTGTTGTTGTCGTTGTTGCTGTTGTTGCTGTTGTGTGTGTCAAATGAAATGAATCGTTGCTATAGTCATCGCACGAATCTGGGAATTGCTTTTGTTGTTGCATTACATATGAAGTTTTGTGTGTGTTTTTCTGAGTTATTCTTGCACAAAATTGCATCCTAAATCTACATTGTTATTTCACTTTGTTTATTTTATGAGATTGTGCGTAATTGTGCATTCTTTGTCTGCCCACAAGAATGCATTCCACTAACGGCAATGAATTGGCACTCAACCCTGACCCTAACCCCAACCCCCGCCTCCGCTTCTTCCTTTCCACACACATAGCACCCCCACCACCCTCGAGTCGCAAGATTGACGTTGAAATTGTGGCGCCGATTGTGTCGGTTGTATGTGGTCTTGCCGTCATTGCCTGCTTCGTGATGCTCATGCGACTGCTGAGGAAGTCACGATGCACGAGCGTAGCCCCACTCGATCCATTCCGCGGGTTTATGCTACGCAATGCCCACAATTGGGTCATCAAATACGAGGAACTATCCTTCAAGAAACTTATCGGACGGGTGTGTAATCTCACTTTTTTAGCTTCTGTGCTGCGATAGTAATGATAGTGTGATTATATGTGTGTGCTGAATGTGCGTACAAGAGGTCTTGTCTTTGGGTTATGCGTCCACCATTCCTTTATCACTTTTCCTAACCCAAAGAAAACAACCATTGACTAATCCGTCCATCCTGCCACCTTCTCTTGCCTCATTAGGGCTCCTTTGGCAAGGTCTATGTCGCAACATGGCGCGGTACAAGTGTAGCCGTTAAGACAATCATGACGGTTGAGGTTGAATCGTACTCTGGTCGATCCTCTCCACAACAGCACTCGGGACAAAGTGCACACATCCGGGACGCCGCCGTTAATCTTGCCATTGCCCCCGGCCGCACCAGCGACGACGACGGCATCGTTGTCCCCACCGCGTCTTCCTTGAATATTTCGTCTGGAAATCAGCGAGAGACGCTGAACAACTTTGTGCGCACGTCGTCCATGGGAGTGCGGCTGAACAGAGCGTCTGTGCTTTCGCGCCGGCTGTCACGTGGTGTCAGCGGATCAAAGCAACCGTCCGTGTCGGGATCCACTTCGGACCCGTCCTTGAATGTTCCTGCCGAGAACTCGGCGGAATACATTGCAAGTCGGCTGTCTGCGCTGCAGTCGGTGTCGGCTGTGTCACTGGAGTATGCTCCACTTGCCTCCTTTAGCGCATCCGAACGCATACAGCGACGCAATTCAAATATCCCCTCGGACACTGATACGTTTTCGCCGGGGTGTGTGAGACGCCTGCTTTGTGTCTCTCTTGGTTCTGTTCGCTCTCTCTTATATGTGTCCACATACACATATTCTGTTTCTTTGTTTAAAGTCCGTTCGTTTCCACCGACTGCAATCAACGAGAATCCTTGCCGTGTTCCGTTATTGTCGAAAGGTCATTTGAATAAGACACGACGGCCGCCCTGTTACACCCCTACCTTACACTGTGTTTCTGTTACGCTTTTTTGTGTCGATGGGCTTATGCCTGAGGTGTTTCGAGTACTGACTATCCCCCCC